>JAVLVB010000590.1:215419-239103 GCA_032876305.1 Orestias chungarensis | reverse complement strand
AAATTATATTTAAAAGAGTTATAACATCCGTGGGTAATTAATAACGTGACTGACTGCGTGAACTGCGTTGTAGTAATGGATGAGGATTTAAATTCAATTAACTTAGTCCATCTGAAAATGTATAGTCATATTCAATTGATTTTATTATACTGAAATGTTTCTTTTGTCACTAACTATATATATATATATATATATATATATATATATCAATCCCTCTGCTACTTTCTTCTCCTGCTGTCAAAACAATTAGAGATTAGCTGAGATATTTTTTGCTTCTGTTTAACAAAGAAAGTACATATTAGTTCCTCTGCTGTGTTTGCGTTTTCTGCCTCCTTAAACCCCCAATCAGTCCTAACTGACGGATGCTGGTATTGAACCACGTCCTACTGGAGGAACTTTTTTCCTCTCCACAGTCGCCACATGCATGCTCAGTTTCAGCTATGTAAAGGGCTGTAACTTTAACAACACAATGTAATCTGCTGGGTTTCCTTGGATTGAATACTTATTTTAACTAATTGTTTCATAACTGTGTAATTTGAATGCTGGTAACGACGTTTGAGCAGTTGACACTATGGCGGCTGTAGGTGTAGGGGTTTAACCATAGGACGGGATGACTCTGAGGTCGGTGTAGGTGTGGTGCCTAATGTTGTAGAGGAGGGTAACTCTATCATTTGTACTAAAAATTATTTACAGGGATGTACAGTAAGGTCAAATCTTATAATAGCAATCATAAAATATGACCTGTGTGATGCTGGCTCTGGCAAACTCTCATTATTTCAGGCATGTATATAATTTCAGAGCCCTACA
Source organism: Orestias chungarensis (assembly GCA_032876305.1). Classification (NCBI taxonomy): domain Eukaryota; kingdom Metazoa; phylum Chordata; class Actinopteri; order Cyprinodontiformes; family Cyprinodontidae; genus Orestias; species Orestias chungarensis. Next base: position 238,296 of record JAVLVB010000590.1, on the reverse strand, counting down.
TCCAGTTTTTTAATGGTTATTTGTTCTATTAAATGAGTCCAGAATGTCATGAGAAGCGAGCAGAGGTCTAGTAAGCCCCTTTAAGTGAAATTATTACTTATAGACATTTACAGTGACATCCCAATATTACAATATATTACGATAGGTATAATAAATAGCGATCTTTGTGATCCGTGGCTATTCCGAGGGTCAAATACTATAATAATTAAGCATGGACTATAGAAATTAGGAGAAAAAACTCAGGTTTGAAAAATCCCTCGAGCTTCCAGCAAAGCTCTAGGGATCATTTATTAAGTTTATTTTTAAGTTTAACCATTTTTTAAATGGCTACAAACGATTTACATTTACAAACAACAGCACACTGCCTTTCAATGAGATGATCCATAGGTAGGAATATCTATATCTATATATGATAAGATTTTATTTTATTTCTGATTCCGTATCACATTTTTTTTAATACAAGGAAAGTTTGACAAAAGATGATACTGATTATAGCCTTGTGCAAACAAAACGTATTAATGTGAACATAAAAACCACAGTTTAGGCCCGTGTGGTAACTCTTTTAAAAGTAAAGCAATCAAGAAAAATCTGGTGTCTGGTGTAACATTTTAAACTTACTTAAACAGTAACAAAATAGAACAGATTTTATTGTAACACCTTCTGAAAAAAACAAATAAATAAGCAGCTAAACAAATGAACCAAAAGTAGAACCAGCTAGTCTACGTACGGGTTGGTTGGTTGTCTACTCCTGGTAAAATTCTGCATTTTCAACTGGACAAATATTACTCAGACTCTGAAAGATGGTAATTACGACCCGACTCAAGTAGTGTAAAGGGAAAGTAACATTTTAAACCCATACCCTAAAGGTCTAAAACATCAATGATTTATCGTCAAGCTTTGCTTTTTGAATAATGATAATTCAAAATGTAATTGTTTTGTGAGGAAGTGCAAGGTTTGAATAGGGAGCCCTCTACAATGATTGGTGGAGAAATCAGCTGGATGTCCTATCTGGAAGAGTTGAGACTTAAAGCACGACGTAACATGAAGGAAATACAGGAAGTGACACATGACCAAGCTCCCGCAGTAGAGCCAAGCAGGCAGGAAGCTGCATCTGCTCCTGAAACAAAAACAAATGAAAGGAAAGACAAACGCCACTGGCCATAGCAAATGCGTTTTTTTGTCGGGTAAATTGGTGGACAAGATGTCGAGACAAAACTATGCAAAAACATATACACATACTTTGTGTTCTACAAGGTTAAACACCGAAAGACAGAGCCAAGCGTATCATTTCAAACTTATAAGGTACTCTTAGCTGTAAGATCCAATCCACATTATTTACCAAGAGAGCTTACCAGTGTTATTTTGGGAGCTCCTTACATTCTGCGATCAGCTGTTGCCAACCATGTCCTCAGTTTAGGCAAATGTAAAGGACTTCTTTATCTTCATAACATTTATTCTCAATGACGCCACTGTTTATTCTGCTCAGAATATAGGACGCTTGTAACCTTTATAAAAGACATTGTAAGTAAGTGGTCACAGAAAACCTATAATGCCCTGCAATGTTGTTTTGAAGCTATGCATGGTTTGCTCTCTGCCGGCCACACGGAGAGGAGATGAATGCCAAGAGTGAGTGAGAGGATGACTGCATAAACTCCCCTCTGTAAAACATCATTAGGACAGTGAGGAGCTTTCCTACTAAAAAACCCTGGAACAGTAACCTGAAGGGACTGTTAAACAACCAAAAAGAGCCTTCAGGAAGGTACTTTTTAGGAAAATACAGAACCTTGTCTAAATTAGCTGGAGAACAAACAATGTCAGGGATGTGTGTGGTCAGGTAAACAGAACATCACAATAAAATAGTATCTATAAGAAATAATATTAAAGAAGATGGGTGAATATGTACTGTACTTGTGTAGTACTCAATATCAAGTTCAGAGGACACCAAAATGCTCCAGACTGCATTCAGTCATTAATGCACACATTCACATGCTTCTGCATTGTGGCCACAGCTACCCTTGGTTTGGAGTTACCACCTACATTAACACTAAGGCGTTGAATGAACTGCAGCCTGCTCCTCTTATTCTCAGCATATTACCAGTCTGATGCGACACACAAGCACGTCTTTGACAGAAAACCTATATTTAAAGCTGTCAAGTCTGTAAATTCTCCCGATCGAGATTCGTCCAGTTGTCGTTGCCCGTGGAAACGAAAGAGCTGATAATGGCGCTGAGTAAGCGTCCTCCTCTTCTCCCTTCTTTTACTACTCAGCAGTTACCAGAGTGGCACACAAAGCCCCACCCCACCGTTCTGCATAATTTGAAAGCGTTAAGAGTTTTGAAGCTGTGGGTGAGAGAAGTGTGTGGGCTTCTTTCTGTTGGTGTCAAATAAATGACCAATAAAGCAAATCCTCCCCGATGCATCTTCCTGCAGATTGACAGATGGTTTGGATCATTGTTTATATCGAGGGGTGGGTTCATTAAGATATCAGTAATTGGTGAAATTTGTTCAATATTGTTTTATGTTGCACCTTTGTTCTAAATAATAAGTCTTCCTGTGGCTCAGTTAACAGAGCTCTGGACACCCTGGCAAATCATTGTTGTGTTTGTGGATACAGTATACTTACCAGGTGTGGATGTTGTGCCTGATTACAAGATGTATTACTTAAACTATATCTAACGAAGATCTGCCACAGACTGATACCTTTCCTAACAGCACTTATGATTCTGAGGATCACACACAATAATTTTATTATACTTGTTTATTGAACCTATGTTTTTTTTTAATAGTACGTCTGATTTTTTAAGATTTCATGTGTTAAATGATTCTGAGGAAAAGCAAAACAAGTGATCCAAAAGTTCGGACTCATCTTGTTTTATTTACATGTTTTGAAACATCGCATTTTTTATTCACAGGGTTTTTTTGTGCTTACACTGATAGAGTAATTTTTTTCCTCCAATACATTTACACAATCCAGTAGTCTTCTAATGTCACGTCACAGATAATTGTAAAGTGTCGTTATTATAACATAATTTTCCTTTTTTTTTAGGTTAGCAGGTTTATCTAGCAACAATTTCTAATGTCACTCATTTTGTGTTGATTATTTTATCCACTCCTTAGATTTATTATAATGCATAATATTTATGCAAATAACCTTCCATTTTATTATCTTTCTTCCTTTCTGATTTTCATTATCTATCACATATTGCATAAAAGTGCAGATTGTTAATGGGATTTTAGAAAGTACCTTTTCTCCAACAATGAAATAGCTTGGAAAAACCTCACTCCTGCTGCAGCGTTAAGACTTATGTTTAAGCCTAACGTATCTCTTTGCTGGAACTCAGGAAGGATTCATGGAAATCTGAAGTTAGTTACAAATATACAAACATAGCTGGAACTCTTCCCTAGGTTTACTTAATTTCAACATTCAATCTGAAGAGTCATAAAGCTTCTCTCCATGCTGCTCAGCTGGAGGTAGACTGAAGATTCCCAGAACTCTGCTGAGATACCTATAGTCTATTTAGAACAGAAACTGAGCACTTGGAATACCTAAAAAGTTCTCAATCTTGCATTTTCACATCAGCCTAATTAAAATCCTCTCATTTTCTATTCATACTAAATTATTTACGGACCATGTATGTTGGCGATTAAACCCTAAAGCCATTCCTTTTTGATTTGGACAATTCAGTGAAGATATTTCTCAGCTCAAAAAATAAATCTCTACCACGCAGGATAACGTTTATATAATGGCTTAAAGTGTATGTTTCTAAAAAGAGGCTGAAATAATTACAGTACATGTTGTAAAAATTCTAATATGTCAGGGAAAAGCCTGCGGATACTAAATGCTGCCTCAAAATCCCGTTTCATGGTTTTGAACTTCATGGATATTTTTTGTTTAGACCAATGCTGGAAAGAGGAAATGTAAAATGAAGAACACTCCCACTAACATGAGCCCACAGAAGAACAGCCAGACACGGATATGTCCTATGATAAAAACGAAAAACCAGAAGTTAGGACATATGCTTTCAAACTAAACAACACATGAGAAGGGCCAGACTCACTCTCTTTGGTGACAGTATGTACTTGACAGCGACTGTCAACAGCCACACTCAACAGTGCTGCTGTGTTGTTCGCTTTGATTTGTTGGCCTCTCAGGGAGTCGGGGAGAAAGACGAGATCCGTCACAACAATGCCATGTGACTCACGAACATAGTACAGCTTCTGTACAAATTAACAAGAGGAATTAACTCACATATTTGCTTTGTATGTTAACATTTAAGTTGGCTTGATGTTTGTGTTACCTGTAGAGATAAAGCAGCATAAATTGCTACCGATCCAGTCACAGTTCCAAGACCAAGAAACTTCCCAGATTCACTGTTAAAGAAAGGGCAAACATTAATGTATGCAGTGTTGTTTAGGGCAAAAACTATATTTATCTCTCTCACACAACACAACAGACTCACCCACTCCCACACATCACTGAAATTGTACATGTATAGTATCAAAATAGCACACACAGCCAATTTTTCTCTCTCACACACCAAAAGTTATTGTTCCTGTATTTAACCCCAATAAAAAAAGGAGTACATCACTGGATGATAAATCTGAATTTCTCTACTTACAAAAAGATTGACTAAAGGTCTTATAATCTCTTGATGGAAATTGAAAAAGGTGTCGCAGACCAAATTGGTATGAAAGTTGGTATGTGGGGTTCCCCAAGGGCCAATTCTGAGACCGCAACTGTTCAATCTGTACTTGCTTACATTAGGCCAGCTAATACAGAGCTATAACTCAGCTCTACGTTTCAATGACAGCAGGAAAATAATGGACCTGTCGATTTACAGTGTCACTGTTTTGACAAATCAGAGAATAAATGAGAAACAATTTCAACCAGACAAACTCAGACAAACCAAAAGGATTGTCAGTGACCAACAGAAAACCAAAGAAAGGGTCCCCAATCACCTTGACACTCTCCTAAATCTTAGCAGTTCAGGAAGCTTGGGGACATACTGGACTCAGACTTGAACTTTAACAGCCAAATTAATAACATCAGAAGCTTTTTAACATTTAAAAAACTGGTCAAGAGCGATATTAACAAACTCGGACTATCTTAGGTTCTGGTCTCGAGCTGGTTCGTAGAGTCAGGGTAAATCAGGGTCAGGTTACGCGGTGGCTTTATGTCAAAATGTCTAATCAAACAAGTTTGAAAAGTTATTTTCTGGATGGAATATTTGAAACATTAAGTGCGTCTAATATGTTTTAAAAAAGCAGCCCATGCTTCCTGGTAAAAAGGGGTTTCGTAGAGAGAGATACTGGCACAGCAGCGGTAGCTTATATTTAAAAGAAAAAGGGACAAAAGTTTGAACTGCTGTAGTTGTACAACTTTGGGTTAAACTTTACCTTCAACCAATCAAATACCCCCAACCCCACCAAAAAGAACCGCAGCACCCCACCCCCAAACCCACCCATGTAAATATTGATCCCAGCAACCCCTGTTGCACTTGAAAGTGACTTTGATTCCTTTTGCAAATAACTAATCTGAATAGCTGATAGTTATATATTGTACTACATAACATCTAGGGATTTTACCAGAAAGTAAAATGTAATTACACATTCTACTCCAAAAAGCGCATGTGAAACAACCAACAACCACAATATGTCACATCTTCAGAATAATTAACTTTAGCTATTTTTTTAAGTTTGTTTATCCTTTCTTTGGGCTTATCACTCTAAAACTCTGGATGAAAAAATAAAACAAGGCCCTTTAATTTACTCAAGTAACATTTGCAATACGCTAAGCTTTTAATATGAAATGATGTGATCCCCATCATCTGAATCAATTACCTGACAGCCAGACTAGAGATTACTTCTGTGCCACACGGAGATGTTAACATGGGAAGGAACATCTTTCCATCCCACTTGGTGATGTAGCAAGGAGGAGGTTTTTTGTCTCGCTTATGAGGGATTTGTACAGTGTAAAGCCTTTGTGCATCTTTCTCATCTTCACTATTTCCAAACCTAAGGAGAGATGAAAACAATTCAGACGGACCCCTCCAGCTGGGAAACCTTCTCCTGTTCCCCTTTTTATAACGTACCTGCATGCCATATAACGATACGACCGCTCAGCTATTCGAGGCATGCTTTCGTGCCAGTTCAGGTGCGTAACGAGCCGGTTGTCACGCCAAGCGCTGCAGGCGAAGTCTCGACCCACAGTCACAAGGCGCTGCAAGAGGAAGCATGATATTTTACATCTCTGAGAAACTCGACATTTACTCAGAACTTCGCATCCAAAATAGGAAGCTGTTAAAACTTTACCTTGTTGTCTGTACTTATATCCAGGTCTTCAATCTCATTCTCATGCGCTTTAAAGTCAAACTTTTTCTCGAGGGATGGAAACTATTAGAGAAAAAAACAACAACAAAGCAACTAGGTTAAAACATAACCTTCGTCCTATCATTGCTCGATCTGATGTGACGGAGCTTGAGCTGTTTTACAAAATACAAAAAGGATAGAATTTCCTGTCATTAGATGCAAAGCTGGTAGAGACAGACTATAAAAGAATAGCAGCTGGAACTGCAGCAAAAGGTGGTTCCACACAGTATTTACTCAGAGGCGCAGAATACATTTGCCTTCCACATAAAATTGAAATTTTTTATGTTTGTGGTTGTAGTTTTGATGGGATTTATTTTCCCAGTTGTTAAAATTGTCAGATGGCATAGGATTAATGTGCACTGTTACACTGATGTGATGAAACTCGGCTACATTTATCCATAAAATCTTAACAAATTGTATCAGTTCAGTAAACTGCAGACTTGAACTGCTGTAATATTTTTTCTCCATGCCTGTGCCAACGGTTTTGATCCCAACATTGTTTTCAGCCTCGTATCAAAAACCAAAAGCACACCCAAAGAAAAAACATTGCCTATAACATTTTTCCTTTTTTTTTATTGATCATTTAAATGACCTAAATTTGACCATTATATTTAAACGTGCAGACATAAACATGCTGTTGTCCTGTGTCTTAATGTTTCCTATTACAGCATTAACTAAAAGGCAGTTTTTTTTATCCTATTAGCATTAGTAATAATCTAGAGAAGTAAAAGAATGGACAACGACAATAAAAAAATATATATATGTTGGATCGTAATGTGTTAGCAGGGAAGACATTGAACCAGTTCTTTAACATAAGAAAAATAATCAGCAGGCTAATGGGGGTATACATTTAGATTTAAAAATGTATCAAGGTTTACCTCCCAAACTCGGATGTATCCATCGGTGCCTCCGGTCAGCAGAAGGCTCATGTCAGGACTGAACCTAACGACTTTCTGAAGAGGATCAAGCGGGTTTAAGTCTGAGACCACTTCCGCTAGACTTGTCACTGAGATATGAGCCGTCTCATTCCTCGTGTCAGATGCGTCTCCAGCCGTAGCGTTTTTATCAAGACTACCTTTGTCGGCTTTCCCTGCTCTCCGTCGGGCATTTCTCGGCTCAGTGGCGTCACCTACAGCAGAAATAACATTCTGCTGTAAGTAAAACCAACAACATATAGCGGGTGTCCTGATCCAATATTGACATCAGATACTCATCTGATATCAGCCAGAAAACAAATATCAAGACATATTGGCCTGGTTTTAAAAATCTCTGTTATCATAACTCCAACACACTCAGTCTACTCCAGCGTTTGAATTATTGTTCTCTGAGTAATATCAGTTAATAAAGCCTTTTTCAAAGTTTTCATACAATAAAAGTAATAAAATTCTGTGTGATTCATGACGATATCGTGCATCCATGAAAATGTTTTTTTTTTTTTTAAATAAGTGGACTGAAATATGTACACAGTATCAATCCTTGTTTTATTTGAACAATAAACTAATGTCTTATATTTTTAAATTAAAGTTAAATTATATCAGGTTTCACACTTAAGACTGTGGCCAACCCTTAATCTAAATAATTCACATTACAAACTATTAAACCACAACAACAGAGAAAATTCTGTATCTCAATCACAAGTTTAAACTACAAATGATACAAATGATTTTCCTAGAAGTATCTTTCAGTTCTCTTTTTATGGTAGCAGCTAATGTGAAGATGGTCGGAAGGAACCGTACCTTCTTTGTGAGCAGTGTTTTCCTCTTTCTTCAGGCAGAGTTTGAACTTCATTAGGCTGCACGTCCCGTCCTGTCCAGCAGCGATCACGCCGTTTCCCACAGCCATGTTCATGGTGGCGCGTTTGTCCGTATCATGAGAGTGAAGCAGACTGGTGCTGTACTGGTTTTTTCCAACCACCTGCAGATCCAGGAAAAGCTGAAAGACAAAAGTTTTTTATTTTTTATATTCATAATAAATTCAAATTTTTTGCCAAATATTAGAAATCAAAATGTAAATCATCGTTCAGAATCCCATTAGTTGACGTAAAGCAATCACAGGTGAATATGATTAAAATGTAGCGATAAAATCAATTGAAGATATATCACGGTTTTAAATTGCGTGTGTGGTGAATTGTTTGTACAAAAAATAAATTGAATTTAAATGATCTCGCCAGTCAATTAAAGGACTTTACACACAACCTTAATATTCACACACAAATAAATAAAAATAAAGTATTTCTTGATACAAATCCTTTACAGTGCCATAAATACAGTATTTTAGCATAACACACCCAGCATGCAGGCCATTAGGATTATTATCCTTCAGATTATAACTTTACTTCAAACAAGCTGAATCGACCAGAATATTCAGATTATTCTTTTACATGACGCGTTTATTTAAATAATAATAAGACAAAAGGCAAAAACTTTTAATAACAGCAGATCTTTCTTTGGTTCCTAATCTCTGAAACCAGGCAACTACAGAAGATTCATACTTTGAAAGATTTAACTAAATGTTCTTTTTGCCTCCTCTTACAACCACGAGTAATCTTACTTTTATGTTTCTGCTATTATCCATTTATGTCGTTATGTTTGTATTGTCTTCGTCCTGCACTTTCACATTTTGAAATTTAAAGAGCGTTAAAAATAAAACGCCTTATTGCTATTATTATCTTTTATTTTGGAGGGTGGTTTTGAGGTCTTATTGTGAAAGTATACCGTGGCTGTGTTTTAAGGACGGGTTCAGGTTCATTACTGATATGGGACCTTCACCCTGTGCTACAATCCAAATGCACTTTCATTCTTCGGTTTGAAATTTAGACTGCAACTATAGCAATTTAAGGCTTTTATTACAAATGGCCAACTTAGTCAAACTTCCAACAATAGTTGAGTTCCAGTATAAGGCTTAGGCTCAATGCTGCAATGCTCTGGTGTGTTATTAGAAGGCCCGGCATTATACAGTAATATAGAAATCAATGTGAAAGCAGAGACTGGAGACTACATGATCAAAAATGGCAACTGGAGAGGAAAGTTTAAAGTTGTTTTGGGGAGTGAAAAACCAGGTGTCCTTAAAAAAAAACCTAAGTGTAACTTAGTGTCCTCTCCATTCTACATGGCTGTTTTCTGCATGGTTTTGTTGTTCTGAAGACAAATATGGAGAGATGGAGCAGTTGTCCACATATCATCTTCACTTCCTAAGAGCAAACAGCCTGCCGAAAAAACTGAACGTATGACGACACAGTAAAGCTTCAGAAACAGTGAATATTTCATATTTGCTTCAAAACAATTCCTGTGGGATTTTTTTGTAATAGGTTTTGGTTAATTACATTGCCATGGTATCTCAAAATGCCTAAAAAAAAATCAAAGGCAAACTATCAGGTTTATGAGCCGCCCCTCAGGCTACATAAACAACAATAATGAGAAGTCTAATACGTACCAAGGCATTCTGTATTCCGGTCTTTGAGGCACCTCCTCCCCCGGCTGTAATCACAAGGCCTGTAGCAGCGTCCACTCTGATGGTGTAGAGTGGAAACGGAGCTCTGTACAGATCCAGCACCTTCCTCTTCCCCATAGTTCTTCATCAAACCTCTGTGTACAAGCACACCTAATGAAAACAAATACACACAAACTATGATAGCCATGATAGTAATAATTCAAAATACACCACACTAAGAAAACTATACTACACACCACACTGATGCAATCTGCTGATCTCAATAATAAATTGTCTTGATGCAATGTTTGATAACTGTCTATATGGGAACGCATGTATGATGGGATTGAAAGTAAGTGTAGAGTGCCTTGATATGACATGTTGTGAATTAATGGTATATAAATAAATGTTATAAATGTAAATGTTATAAAAATAAATGTTTATAATTGAAATTATAAAATGGGGGCAAATACAATAAAAAAAAATAGGATTCTTAAGTTCAAAAACTAAACCTAATTGTCCATGACTAGTTCTTTTCCATGCAATATTCATCTATGGTCACAAGCTTTAGGTAGCAGCTGAAGTTGGGTTACAGACAGGGAACTTGGTCAACCAGAAGGGCTTAAAGTAGAGCTGCTGACGGCTCGTGTCTGGTGGCCTGATCAAGCTGCTGCCTCTGCAAACCAACCCCAGATAAGTGTAAGATAATCGATGGACGGTTGGTTTTCAGCAGCTTTGATGCTGCCAGTACGCCCGACAGGCAATTTTTTAGTGCTATTCTTCTAATTTGCTCAATAGAGTTATCTGACGAAAACAAACAAAAAAAAATCAATAATTTATCAAAATACAGTTAGAAAAATAGAGTAGTGTGGAGATGCAGGTTTTAGTTGGTCATTATGTAACTTTGTTGGTTTAGGTCAACAACACCAACTTCTTACTGCTCGAGTTGGTATAAAATAGGACAGTTTGTGATATTTTGTTTCTTACTTTATTGTGCTTCAATTTTAATTCATATTTATATCTTCAGGACCTCCCTCCTCAAACAACTATGAATATCCCTTGGGAGGAACTTGGATGATTTGTATTTGCATAATTATGATATATGTGCTGGGTTAGGCCAATAGTCCAGTAACTACATAATTATTACAGCTCATTTTAGTTTGCTACAACTCCAGACTAAAATTAAGCACATTTTAGGCACAACATATTTGAACCAACAGATCTTGTTGACTTCCGGTCTGGAGAACAGCTAAAGGTCGATTTTTTACTACCTGAGCTTATTTAATCAGCTCTAGGTGAAAACACTGCAAATTAAAAGCGGAATTAGATGAATCTAGAGTTATTGCAGAGGACTAGAATGAATTGCTCGCGCATATAAAGACGACGTGTCCGAGTTACTTGATCAAACATGTTAATTTTCTACAGAAAACATGGCGGACAGGCTGACCCATCTCATCTCGTCCCTTCATACTGTCTTTTTCACCCCTCACTAATTTTGGCATGTATTAGCTTTAACACGGGTGACTCTTTTTTTATCTATTTCTATTTTGGTTATAAAAAATGATAAACATTACGTGTGATTTAACTCATATAATATATCATAATTCTCTGAAACCGTGTTAATGGCTGGGGGTCCGAATCAGAACCACGCTGGGTCGCTATCTAACGAGCATGTGTGACTCTGAGGAGTAAAATAATAAAAGCACGGGTTTCTCCGGTACCGTCCGGTCTCCGATCCTTAGCTCTCCTACCTTTGCAGTTGTTCCACTTTATCTGGAGTTTGGTTTTGTTAAAAACCTGCTAAACAATAAACTGGACGAATTCATTGTTTACATTTAATAACAACGTTGATATACGCTAAAGCAACACCTTCCTACCTACACGTCAACAATAAGTTATTTTCTTCTTCGGTGGTTTTTCCTCCTTTTTCTGCATTTTAATGGAGGTTTCCTAAAACAGTAGGATACTCATTACCGCCACCTATTTGTATGGAGTGTGGGTGCAGCTGTTGCTTCTCTTTAATTTAAGCAGCCTTTGCCGCCCTCTACCGACGTGGTGGAAGAGGTGAAAGAAAACTGATCAATCTAAAACATTATAATAATAATTTATAGTTTATAGTTTCACCATTGAATCTGGTTCTTTCTAAATATATTAACCTCTATTTAAAAAAATGTCATCCAATAAAACCATATCAATGTAAATTTAACAGGTTCTGTGTATGTGTATATATATATATATATATATATATATATATATATATATATATATATATATATATATATATTTACTTTATTGCTAATGAATGATTTGCAATATTCAATATGTAAAGTTATACCTTTTCAGATTGTAATGCTTATATGTGGTTCTCAAACCTTTCAGCCAGAGCCTCACTTTAAAAACGCAACATCTAGTCCTCCAACTCAATAAGGCATAAAAAACATGGTTTAGATTGGATTTTATTTCATTAAAACAGAACAGAGCTACTATTGATAAGGCAGTTAGATTCGTATAGAGGATCTCATGCTTTGGAAGACGTTTGGAAGGTGTTAGGTGAAGTGGGGATGAGATCAGCTAGATACTCTGCTGGACTTGGCTCCATCTCCTGGTTAAATAAGGATTACTTTTACCAGACACTCCTGGTGAAAGAGTGAACTTTGCCTTTAGCTGAGGTCATCGGTCTGTCATTTAACATGGCTTCTTCGCAACATAGTGCTTGTTCTGCCTACCATTATATGTTTAGTTTGATTGTTTGCCATAAATTGTATGCTGAATACCGCCTCCTAGTGGACGTTTATGCGGTATTGCGCCTTCTACGCAAACTACTTCCGGTTAACTTCCTGGTTAGTGTTACCAAGTCCAACTGCTAAAAAGTCACAGATTTCAGCTCTCCTGTTTTCTCATAATTTCCCACTTGAGCCTTGGACATTGTCTTTTTACAAGTTAAAGTTAAAGTTAAGGGGAAAGTGCAAGTGTAAGCTAAGAAGGAAGTGAATTAAAGGAAATTAAAGGACAAAATAAACACTCAAGCTTGCCGTCTCTTAAAATTGTTTGCTAGCTGTCTAATTTTGCACCAGCAACGCAGTCCAAAGGCAGCATAGTATAAAAACAACAAAGCGGCGGGGCCAAGTAAGAAGATTGCTTAGGAAAATAAATGATGAGTCAACACTCAATCAGTCCAGAGCAGAATGCCGTCGAACAAGCACTTTGTGGAGCTGCACCACAGCCAACCACAGCAGATTTTCACCAGCTGACCGAACAGGCAGGGCCATTTCAAACGACACATGCCCGGTCACAAACATCCTATCATCCCTCACACTGCTCCAGCAGGAGGTCAACATCAACAGCCAGAGCTCAAGCCAAACTAAAAGCTGCACAGGCAGAGCTAGATTTTGGTGAAAAAGAAGCCAGCCTGATGAGACATAAATCCGAGCTGGAAGCTAACATAATGATGCAAAAAGCTAAACTCGAAGCCAGTCTCCACCTCCTCAACTGCCAAAAGAACGCCGCTGCACGCGAGGCAGAAGAAGCCGCATACGAGGAGGAAGAGGAGATTGAAAGCGGGGAGAGGCGCCACGGGCCATATGTTGCAGAAAGGCCCCTCAATGCAGACGAACGAGCCGGTAACTACGTTCAGCAACATGCAGAACTGTTTCACAGACAACCACCGCCACAGAAACGTACGCCAGTGGAGCCCCAAAAAACCTTGTGACACCAAGGTGTCGGAGCTGAGCCAGCCTTCCGCCAACATCCGATTCATAACGCTACAAACATCAAAAGAGAAGAACCTAGCATGAGGCCTTCACTCAGGGTATATCCCTATAACCTACAGCTGCCCACCAACCCCCAGAGAGTGACCTCACACGAGCCACAACAAGCACAAGACCTGGCCAGGTATCTTATGCATGGAAAGTATCCTTTGTGACCGCCACTCAAGATTTAAACCTCTCCCTTAGAGAGGAGCTGGACTTGTTAGTGAAATGGCTTGGGGCCAAATCAGCTGGGCACGCAAGGAGAATCCGCTCAGTGCACATCCTAAATCCTGCTGCCGGCCTCAGCATGGTGTGGCAACGCCTGGAAGATTGTTAAGGACACCAGAGGTCTTTGAACATGCACTGCTCAAAAAGCTTGAAGAATTTCCTAAGCTAACCAACAAAGACAGCGCCAAGCTCCGGGAACTGGTCGACATCCTGATCGAACTAGAATGCGCACAGGCAGATGGATTCCTCCCCGGCCTCACTTTCCTAGACACGGCCCGGGGTGTAAACCCCATCGTGGAAAAGTTGCCCTATAGCAGGGGTGGGCAAACTTTTTAACTTGCGGGCCAGAATGGGATCTAAAATTTGGTCAGTCAAATTCTATTACTCTTAATAAGTGATTTCCCTTCCCCTTTCCCAAAAGGAGCTGGAAAGTTATGGCGTGATTTTTGTGCCACCAGGTTTGCGGGCACAGAGATATTTGAAGGAGCAATAATTGTGAGCGTGTACATATGAATCTCAGGTGCACATGCTCGCTCAAAGGTGCTTGGACAAGCGCTCAACTCTGAGAAACTGCTCGCTCGCTCAACTCACTCTGCTCGCGCTCGGATCTGTGTCTGCGCTCGCAACTCTGCTGAAATGTTAGTGAGTCTGAGAGTATGAATCATCTTTTTGTATTTGGAAGGAATTATTTAATTGGATGAAAAAGGCCAGTCTTTGATTAGCTGGGAGCAGGCTCATTTAATATATAATGCATAATTTGGACAAGTTCGGTGGGCAGGACCAAAAAGCCTAACAGGCCGTTTATGGCCCGGGGGCCGTAGTTTGCCCATGTCTGCCCTATAGCCTTCAAGAGAAATGGATCACCAAGTGGTCCAGTTTTAAGGAAGTACACAGTGTAGCTTTCCCTCCATTCCCGCTCTTCTCAGAGTTTGTCTGCCAACAGGCCAAAGTCCAGAATGACCCTAGTTTTGCCTTTGGCACCTCTACACCGTCCAAACCAGACAAGGCCATAAAGACCCGCCAGAAAGTTACCGTCGCCGTGCACAAGACAGATGGTACATCAAAGTCCAGCAATAGTCCCGCCAATTCCATGGAGAAGAAAATCAGCAAACCAGATCGTGAGTTTTCAGTACACAAAAAACCACACCCACTCAAAAAGTGCAGGGCTGTCAGATTAAAGTCTATCGATGAACTTAGGGCATACCTGAAAGAAAAACCACATATGCTGCAAGTGTTGTGGGTCAACACAGCACATGGCAAAAGACTCTAAACTGCACATCAAATGCATTGAGTGCAATAGTGAAAAACACATAGCAGCTCTCCACCCTGGTCCACCTCAACCAGCAGAGGAAAGCGGGGAGCCAACTGAGGACACACCAGCAGCCGTGTCCAACTACTGCACCGAGGTCTGCGGTAATGCAGACACCCCACGATCGTGTGTCAAGATCTGCCTGGTCAAAGCCTTTCCTGCAGGGAAAAAAGAGAAAGCAATTAAGATGTATCCAGTGCTGGACGAACAGAGCAACAAGTCTCTCGAAAAAGCAGAGTTCTTCAACCTCCTCGGGGTCAAAGCCAGCCCAGCACCGTACACGCTGAAAACCTGCTCGGGTACTACAGAGGCCTTTGGCAGGCGAGCCAACAACTTCGTGCTGAAGTCCATGGATGGAAAACTGCAACTCCTGCTCCCCACGCTGATCGAGTGCGATATGGTACCTGATGACATATCATAAATCCCATCACCAGATGTGGCACAAAAACCACCGACTCCTCCAGCCAGTCGTGCACAAGATTCCTGCTGTGGACCCCTATGCACCAATCCTTCTGCTCTTAGGAAGGAACATACTAAGAGTCCACAAGGTACGGGAGCAGATAAACGGCCACACAACACTCCTTATGCACAACGTCTCGACCTAGGTTGGGCGAGGCCTGCCTGGAGGCTGTCCACAAACCAGCCGAAGTCAACGTCTACAAAGCAAGTGTGCCACCCAACGGCCGTGCATCTTTTCTCCGGCCCTGTCCAAACAATATTCAGGTGAAGGAGGACTACAGTGGCAAGCCACACCGCCACCAATGCCCCTCCTCCACCCAGCAGGACGACCCGGACTGGGCAACAAGCACAGATGGGCTGGGACACTCCGTCTTTGAGAGCTCAAGTGACGATAACAAACCAGCGTTGTCGATGGACGATAAAGCGTTCCTGGCCATCATGGAAGAAGAGGTCTACCAGGATGATGACCAAAGCTGGGTAGCACCTCTGCCTTTCTGGTCGCCATGGCGACTCCTCCCCAGCAACCGGAAACAAGCAGTGAATGGTCTGGCCTCACTCAGAAAGACACTGGAGAAAAAGCCAGAAATGAAAAGTCATTACACTGAATTCATGCAGAGCATGCTGGAGAACGACCATGCTGAACTCGCGGCACCCCTGGAGCCGGGTAAAGAACACTGGTACCTACCCACGTTCGGTGTGTACCCCCCTTAGAAGCTGGGTCAGATTATAGTAGTATTTGACTCAAGCGCTGAATGAGAAGGCACCAGCCTGAACAATGCACTCCTCAGCGGCCCTGATCTAAATAACACGCTGCTAGGGGTGCTCCTTAAATTCAGAAAAGACCCAATCGCCATTACAGCAGATGTGCTACAAATATTTTATTGCTTTGTGGTTAGAAGTGATCATAGAGACTACCTACACTACATCTGGTATGAGAACAACGATTTTAGCAAGAATGTGGTGGAGTATCGGATGAAAGTCCATGTCTTTGGGAATTCCCCATCCCCAGCAATCGCCATATACTGCATGAGGCGAGCCGGCGAAGCAGAATATGCTCAGACGCAAGACAGTTTGTGCAGCGCCAGTTCTACGTCGATGGATGACTGACCTCTGTCGCCACACCCGAGCAAGCAATAGACCTCATCACAAGAACTAAAGAAATGCTTGCAGGGTCTAACCTAAGGCTACATAAAGTAGCATCAAACAGCGAAAAGGTGATGGTAGTGTTACCTGAACAAGACCGTTCCAAGAACCTTAAAGACCTGGAACTCGGCGCTGATCCTCTCCCCCTCCAGAGAGGCCTGGGCTTGTCCTGACTCTCCTGACCAGTGACTTTGACTCCTCATTATTTTACCTGAGGTCATCCTCTTTTTACACCAGTTAGCCAGAGTACGCCATACCAACATGACTAAAAGGATGCTGATCTGGAAACATCCATCCTCTGGAACAGCTGTCATTTTATGTTAAATAGGTTTTGACTGTATATATGTAGTTTAAAAGATGGGAGTAAGAATTTCTTTCCAAGGCTGGAAAGCATGGATTTTTTTAGGATGAGGTTGGGTATGTGTAAAACTTCGGAAAGAATAATTGGGTTTCTAATGTTGCTTATTCTGCCTCCAATGTTCAAGTGTATGTGCGTGAACGAAATGAAAAATAGGAGGAAATTAGACCTTCTTCATCAAAAACAAACGAAAGCCTGTTAGGCCATTTTTATTTTATTTAGGAAAATAAGTGTCTTCTTCCAACAAAAGAAACAACACGCTGCATAGACGGCTTAACACAGAGAAAACCTTGAACGTGTGTCAATTTCTATGATTTTAATCAACCGTGAAGAAGAACCACTTCACTTTGACAAAACACCATCACCCCTTACAATCATACAATCTGAGCACCACAGTGCAATGAGAGAATGCACAACACTAACATTGCCGGACTAGTTATCTAATCAAAAGTCAGTAAATCTGCATACACTTATTCTGAATGTTACCCTTAAATAGCTCACACGGAGTGTTTATAGTCTCTTTGAGTGAAATACCTTGTTGGCAAAAAATACAAACAAAAACAAAAAAAACGATCACCCAGAAAACTTTCAGAACAGAGAATGTAAGGTTTAAGCTTTAAGAATCAGTAAAAAATACAATGTTACCGCATAGAAAAAAAATTAGTCATATCGCAGTATAATAGTGGAGAAATGAAAATGAAGGAGGATGTTTATTTGATAAGGTTTTGATTGTTCATAGATGGCTCTAATTACCATTCAGTATGTTGTCGGTTATTTTGTCAAGATTTTTATATCTCAAAATGTTTCCAAGTGTTACTCACTTAAATTGATCATGTGAATGAACTGCTTTTGGATAGAAACATATCAGTATTCCATGCCAAATTCAAAGCTCTTCATTAGATATACTTTGTTTTCACACAATAGACAATCTGCTTGCAATCATGTTTACTTGTACACAATCTGTTCATTTTTTGAGCTACAGCGTGATGTTCCTGATTGCTTTTCGACCTCACAGAAAACTAATCAGTTATAGGGTAAAAGGACAGTTTATATTTCTTGGCAATCACGTATGATCTTTGATTCTTGATTTTACATGGTGCATTAATAAAATACTTTGTCATTGGTCTGGCTTGCACTTCTTAACAGTTGCCTAGCTTTTATCACTATATTTACAACACTTAAGCAAACTTGCGCTATTACAAAAGCACTGTTCTTAAAAAAAGCAAAGTTTAGTTACACAGGTGAAACAGTGCATACTAAAATCTCAATATACAATGGTAGAAGATATAAAGACATTGTTAAGCTCAAGTAAAAAAAAAAAAAACATGTACATTTCATGCATTAAAACTGTGCAGATCTTATAACCACTTAAGATAAAAATATCAAATTTCCAACGTAATATTTTCTACTGTTTTAGGTTTTAATTCACTGTCCTGTGAAATAAAGTTACTAAAACGCTTAAAGAATAAACCCCCAGTTAATAGTGTCACAGATTTGGTTTTAGTATAATCATAAAATAAACAAAACAACACAAAACAATTCCAGTGGCTTGTTTTCATAAATCTCTGAACAGCAGTGGTGGACCATTCCTCATATGTGGCTATTAAAACTACAGTGAGATATTTAACAGTTTCTACTTGCAACTGATATCACTTCTAATTTTCCTTGCAGTCAGGCTGATCGTGTTTCTTTTGTTGCAAGCGCTACATATGTAAAAGTAAATCAACTAAACTAAGTGGATCAGATGTATGCACCATTTATTAACAATACTTTTGTAATTTACTACCTCTTTATGTTTTTTTTCCAGCTAACTGAAAGACAAAGAAAACGTACACTAACATGCAGAGAAAATTGTATTATTTTTAGACAGCAGGTAGCATGTGTGCAGTTCTCCACTGTCAAAGAAAGTGTTTTGAAAAAACCATAAAAACAGGCGCTTCCTTCATGTTTGAATGAACATGTTTAACAATAAATGGTTAAATATTAACCACATAACTGTATAAAACTGAAAACCCTGGATCTGGACATTTACGGTGTGGAGATATTTCATCCAAACAGAACAAATGAAAAGGTGAACAGTCTGCTGAGGTGGCTCAGTCATTGATCAGAGCCAGGATCATGCTGGAAAACAACATAATAATAAGTATTAGTACTGTGCAAATTACTAATTTATTAATATATGAGACACACATAAACAGAAATGGATGGGTTTGTTACCTATACAAATAAATGAAGAAGCAGAGCAGATGGTATCCTAGTTTAATCATGGCCTCCTTCATGTGCGACTTCAGCAGACCACGGTTGTGGATCTCCGTTGGGTCAAACACGCCCATGTTTCCCATCGGGATCTTTGCATACCTATGGGAATATGAGAAGAGGAAATCAGAAGCTCGGATCATGTTTGACATGTGCTTCATTGTTTTTTTTTTAGCAAACATCATCTTACTTACCCAACAATAACACAATGTTCACCGGCATCTCAATAAATTATGACATCGGACATGTTTCAGTTCAGCAGATCTATCTAAGCATTGTAATAAAAAAACTGTTTTATAACTTTGCAGGTCTTATTACGCTCTTTTATAGCTGTTGATTGATCCAAGTTGTAAGTGACACACAGTTCGCCTCTTAAATCTCTGGACTACCAAAAAAAAAAAAAGATTCAAACTGACACGTGTGCCTACTCTAAGGTGTACCCGTGGTTTAGACAGGCGCCAGGTCCAGCTAAAAAAAATACATCAGACTCTTTTACGCGGCCCATTAAAAACCTAACGTATGTACAAAAACAGTTTCCACGAACTGAAAAATCAATGACAAAAAAGTGACATTTAAAAGCATTCAGGATTACAAGATGAACTCTTCTTTGGTTACCTGTTTAAAGCTACCTATAAATAGTATTCACCCACTCAGAGGTTTTACTTTTGTTTTTTAATAGCTTTAAGAAATCAATAATAACTACCAAAAATTACATTAATGTTAAAGTGAAAACTTATTTCTAAAAAATCATGAAAAATCTAAACATTTAACAGAATGAATGAAACTGGAAATCACTGTAAAGTTTCTTGTGTCTCAAGTAAAAAAATGAATGAATACTTTTTATAGACACTATAAACAAGAAAAAATGGACAGATATAAGAAACTGTAATATCGTAAACCCTAGAATTTAATTGCCAGAGCTAATCATGTTTGTCTCTCCTATTACTGGTTATTACAGCAGACAAAGAAACTCTGGATTCCTGCCCAGTGTCTCATTGTTTGTGTCTTTTGTCCACACTTAGAAGAACCATATTCATGGAGGAAGGTTATTCTGAATGGTTAGAGATTTGCTCGGCACTGCGCAGCACCAGCATGTTTTATGTTTTGCTTGTTACCACCAACTACTGGTGCGTTTATTTACTCTCAAAACTGTTGTGCAGGTGAGTTTGATGCCCTTAGTTGCCTTTATGTGGTTGAAAAACTCTGTCCTTGCAGTTGTAAAGCGTGTGTTCATTAGTCTTTCAGTTATGAAACAAAAATCTCCTACAACCGGTCTGTTAGTGTAAACTAATATTTTTAATTCAGTGAAGACTGTGAAAGTCCTTTTGTGCTGTCTCCGTTGTAAGAGAAATCTAATCACCTGGATGGATTTTTATGTCAGGTCCTCAAAGTTGTTTAAACACAACACGGCAAGTGTCAATCACAAAGTTAAACCCGGATAATTTTAGAAAGGTTTGAAATCTGTTCCTTGAGCCAGAGTTATTCTAACTCAATTGCTGAGGGCCTGAATAAAAACACCAGTGCAAGCATATATTGTGATATATCAGCTAGAGATTTTTACAAATTCAGTAACGTAGTAATTAAAAAAACACAAAACATACTGTACCTGTAAATGTTCCAAACTGCTACAGGCATGTTGAGCAAGAAAATAAACCAGTGCATGGAGACCAACATGAGCATCATAGAGAGACACTGGCCAACCATCTCTGGAATCACCCACTGTAAAAACAAACAATTGCTAATTTGATTTAAAAAAAACAAACAATGAAAACAATGCTGATAACACAAATAATTTTAAACATATACATTTAAAAAGGGACCGTAGGATTTGGTGAAAGCAGAATTGATGCTTTTATGTTGGAAACAAGAAAACAGGACATGTACTTACTTTGTTAAGCTTGGAGCAGCAAGCTCGAGCATTGATGTAGTCACATTCTAGATCGGATAGCGTGATAATCTAAAAATCTGGGTCAAGGGTTTACAAACAAATAAGGCTCTGTGGAAAAATATTTCCTCAATGTAAACTCTGAACAGCAGAGTTGAAGTCTGTTCATCTGAAGCAATATTTAACTTCGTTTGAAGAAGTTCTAAAACCTTTGAAGCAGAAATATGGAGTCAAACTATTTTTAAACGAATCAGGCCTCAAAAATATGAATTGAGCCAAATCATGAAATGGAGGAAGATTTGCAGCCCTAATACATATATATGAATATAACCTACTTTACAGTTACTTACAGTAAAAACATTTTACTCTAGAGTAATAAACAGGAAGTCATCCGTGAATAAATGAATTATTACAGAGTAATTAACCAAAACAAAACCCAAACACTAAAGTATTAAAAAACGTGTAAACGTTTTGTTATCTTTGTTTGACATGTTTTCTACGTTGTAATATTAAGAAGAAGGAAATAAATACGTATGATTGTCAGCATAAATGAATAAAGTAGAACTGATCTAAAAGGATAATTCAGTAGTTTAGTCGATTATGGGACTAAAAACAGTTCATAGCAGGTTCGGTAGCTCCGTTATCGTTTTGTACTCTTTAGCACCGATTTCGCAGGAATCAGAGCCACGTCCACCAGAACATTCACCAGAACATTCACCAGAACATTCAGTGGAGCCATAAAACTCTGGTTGCAGTTTCAATCGCTTCCTCGTCCATGCTAGCAAGAAGCTAGCTAACAGTGTAGCGCTGACAGACTTTAGGAAAACAAACGCACGAGCTCCAGTTGGCGCTTCGGTTGAACCGCCACGTCAGGACACCACCTGAACGTCCAGGTGAAACACGTCAATCGAAAGGATACAAAGTAGACCGAGAGAAAAATGAGCGCACAGCAGTCTACCAGCGACAGGATGAACACAGCCGCCTCCATTGCGCCTCCAGTCTCAGATGTTCTTCTTCTTCTTCTTGTTGGATTTTATCGGCGGTTTGCAACAAACTTATAGTAGCATCACCGCCACTTACTGGTATGGAGTGTGGTTCGAGATGGTCTATAAATAAATACTATATATATATACACACACACACACAAACACACTTATACATTACTATTTATTCTACCCCTCTATATTATTCATACATTCACACACACATCTATTGTAATCAAATTTATGAAATAATTTTGTCCTTTTTAAATATCTAATAACTATTTGTATTTGTTTACTCCCCAAATTCTTCCTCAATATATCTAATAAATTAATCTTCTCTTTAATATGTTCAAATTCCCTCTTCATATAACTTCTTTCTCTTTCATACCCACGACATTCTAACATAACATGTTCAATTGTTTCTAACGCTCCACAGTGTTCACATTTGCCAGTATTATGTTTTTTCATTTTAAAAAGTGTATTATTTAGTGCTGTATGTCCAAACCTTAACCGTGTTATTACTCTTTCCTCCTTTCTATTTCTTCTACCATTTCTTTTTTCTCCTACTCTCTTCTGAATTTTATAAAACCACCTTCCTGTGTTTTCTTCATCCCACCTTTTTTGCCATTTTTCCATCAGTTTTTCTTTAACAATACTCTTAGCCTCAGATTTACTTAATTTAACTGTAAAACTAATAGGATATTTAATT
>JAVLVB010000590.1:205049-212549 GCA_032876305.1 Orestias chungarensis | reverse complement strand
CTTGGTACGGGCGATCCTCCATAAATCACGCCAGGGTTTCTCTTGCAGTTTGACGTGTTATCACATAATCCTAATAAAATCGACAAAAGGTTGTATAGCCAATTTAAAATTACAGCAAGTTTCTATTGTATGATTTTGTTTTATTCGTATTTCACACACAAAAGTAAGTTTTACAATGTATAATGTTCTAAACAAACTACTGACTTTGTTTCGCACTCCTGATAAACATGTTTACTCTTACATCCCATTTTCAATAGAGCCGGTAAAGAAGCTGTGTTAAATGAAAATATTTATGACAGTCAAACACGAAATTGACGTAATCACAAACAATTGTAGTTAAATTTCAGAGCAAATATTTTCACTTTACTGTTCTTCAACTTTAATTTCACATTTCTTTTACAGGAATGGTGTGTGCTGAAAAAAACACTCTAGTCTTCATTAACCCTCAGTGAACAGCTTTACTGACTAAAGTCTTTCTTTATAAAAAGTTCATTGTTTCATAGAAGCACCAAAGCGAGAAACAGCCAAGCAGGATCTTATAAGTAAGATAAATTTGAATTTAATAAAGTTCCGCAGCTCAGTAGGATTAATACTTCCATAACAATCTTGGTATACATGGTTAGTATGAGACCGTTTCTTTCTTCTAAAGATAGATATGTTCAAATAACTTAAAATGGTTGGTCGTCCTACGCATAATGAATTTTTCCATGAAACTCAACTTGTTTTACTGACTCTAACCTGACTTGAGAAAACAGTTTTGTAGAGATAACTATTTTAAAAAATGGGTTCCTTTGGGTATCATGTTTAAGTGTTCTGTATATCTAATAGCAATAATATCTTTTTAAAACTATATAATGATTAAGAGATGTTTCGTCTTGTTTTTTTCTATAGTTGAAATCTACCCATTGTGTTTTGTGTTGTTTAGCATTTAACCTACTAAACATATACATATGTCCAACTGAGGTGGAGCTTTTGAATTTAACATCAATCCATCCATCAGCCCTTGTCCCTATGGTGGTCGGGTGGGTCCCCTGGAGCCTATCTCCAAGTTAAAACGGGCGAGAGGCAGGGGAACACACACACACACACACACACACACACACACACACGCACACGCACACGCACACGCACACACACACACACACACTGTGGGAGGAAGCCGATGTACCCGGAGAGAACCCACACATGCACAGGAAGAACATGCAAACTCCTTGCAGAAAGGCCCAAGCTGGAATTGAACCCAGAGCCTTCTTGCTGCATGGCAACAGTGCTACCCACATTGCTATTGTGATTTCAAATCAATTTATTGTGCAGCACTATTAAAAAAATATCTATTCATTTAATACTTATTTACATTATGTAATCGTCTTAGCATTTAGAAAGGATCTGTGATGTGGAATTAAATACAAAGTTACTGAGCATCATTGGTGTACCTTTCTACAGTTTTTCACGGCTGTTTGCTTTTGTGTCTGCAGACTTAAGCCATGCTGACGTGTGAAATCTGCGGCGAGGAGATATTGTTGGAGGAAGACATGAAGACGCATCTCCTTCTTAGCCACCTGGAAAATGATCTGCATTGTCCCCTCTGCACTCTTTCGGGAGTTAATTATGATGAGCTCAGTTTCCACATCACATCTGCACATCCAGAAGAGCAGCAAACAACTCACTACCCGGGCTCTTCAGCTTTATCCGACAGAAGAGGAGCAAGTGAAAGTGAAGGCAAGGGGTTCCAAACCTATCAGTCCTTAACGGCTGGTAAGGACAGTGATCCAGCAGGTGTCCTTACATCTAGGTGTGTCTCTGCTCTTACCAAAGACTCAGTGTCACATAATCAGAATAGATCAGCAGAGGATCAGTGTTCGTCTCCTGGAGAGGATGCACACTGCACTGCAGCCTTCAAAACCAAGGCTGCTGAAATGTCAGATAGAAAAAACACAAATGACATCAAAGGTAAACTCCACACATTTGGGCTTTACCATAAAAAGGCATCTCAAATTTTTTTTAGGATATTTTTTATTATTTAAGAGCAGCATACAATTGAAATGCCCCACATTTATTTCAGAGAAGCTCTTCTCCTGCCCCATGTGTCCGATGGTCTGCAGTTGTTCCTTTCTTCTTCAAGAACATGTTGAGCTGCATCTTTTGGAACAGTATCCAGGTACTCCCTCATTCATTTTAGTCATATCTTATTGATAATTCAGGCTTTGCATTCTTTGTCTCAGCCAAAAGTTTTTGCTTATTGTTGTATTGCTTTTCCTGACACAGCAAAGTTGGAAAATCACTTTATTTGCCACGATTATATATTAAAAGGTTTGTTTTACTTAAAAGACAAGTTCTTTTTAATACTTTTAAAATTTCGTGTAAACACTGCAACAACAGACAAACAAAGCACGTGTTTAAAGTTAAAGATTAAAACAACAACTGGTAAAAATGTTTTTGTTTTTTTTTTGTTTTAGGAAGTTTAAAAAAATGGCCAATGGTTCCAAAATACAAGTAAAATATAGAAATGGTACTGAAATGTGCCAAATAAAAATTTGGACAGCACATAGTACAGGAGCACCACAGGGTAATGTACTTGTAGTTCTCTTAAATCAGAGTAAGAAATTTATTGCATTACGATGCTGCAGACTGGATTTTTTCAATATCTTAAGTTAAACCACTTAAGATATTGGTGCAAAGAAGGATTACTCCTAAAATTAACTACAATTACGGACTACCCTGATCCTCTGTAACAACTGTTTGAAGATACTTGATTAATATGTTACCTTATCATTTACCACTCGATGTTTAATAAATTACTTTTGAATTGAACCGATGCTCATAGAGTGGGCGGCACATGATTTTTTATGGTCAGACCTTTACTGTAGTGGCCGATAAATCTTACCAATAAACGCAATTATTCAGATGGATAGGTAGATAGAAAACTAGCATAGTGAAAGGAATTGGCATTATTAGGCTGGTAAAATGACAGTGGGAACCGCCTGGATAAAATAATGTTTTAGCATTTAATAAATATTTTAAGACATGTATGAAAGAGCAGAACTTGTTTATTTTGTATGTGTCTTGCTGCAGGAAGTCCTTCCAGTGACTTTAATCTGTCTAAAGAGCTTCAACATAAACAGGAGCTAGAAAGACGGCAAACGGAGGCTCGGATAGAGAGAGAAGAGTTTAAGAAGCTGCAGGTTGGCTTGCTACCCATGCATTCGTACATTAATAAATATGAACATTTCAAAGTTATGTATTTGATAGAACGTAATGTTCTTGTTTATCGTTTAATTTTTGATTTCCTCTAAATGTGTGTCTAAAGCTACAAACACACATTAGTCATGCGTTTTATGTGTTATACCTGATGTCAAACAGCTTTCAAGCCCACATCTACTCCCTATTTCCACATTAATTAATCTTATAGACATTTTTAGCTAATGTGTCGTATAACAGCAATAAAAAAAATAAACATTTCTCAATTGATATTGTTACATTTAGTCTTGGATGTCTCATCTGTTTAAACTAAGCAGCATGTTGTTGCTTGTTCAGAGGCAGTTTGGTTTGGATGGCAGAGGAGGATACCGTTGGCAGATGGAGAGGACTATGGAGAGAGCTGTGGCCAGCGGTCGGTTGACGCCAGCCGAGTTTCATCTGAAGAAAGCTGATATAATGGAGACTCTGGCCTCAGGGGTCGATGATGGCTCCAGCAGAACCCAAGGTAGGTATCGCTTGGATATCATGACCAGGAATTTGAGTTACAAGCTCACAAATAAACGGTTTTAAGTTACAACAACAAGACATGTTTTTCTTCTATTTTATTATTTTTGAAACGTCTAGAAAGCTACTATTTACATACATAATGTATTAAATTGAAAATATTGTGAACAAAAAAGGTTTAGATTTATGATGAAGCATCATTATAGGTACATTAATTAGATGAGCTTTGACAAGGTTACACATCTATGCACAAAATGCAGTTTAATCCTTCAGATGAAACAAAACACTGTAAGAAAGATCATATTTCCCATGTTTTAGCTTCTCTTTATTGGCTTTCTGTTAAATCCAGAGTAGAGTTAAAAAACGTTCTTCTAAAATATATTGTTATATTGCAAAACATTTGAATATTGTTCAAAAGCGCAATTCTTGTCAGTCATCTCAGAAAGTGATCTATATTACATAAAATCATAGCGCATATAATTATTTATTCCAAGCCTTTTGTTTTCTTTTTAATTGATTTTGATAATTATTTCATACAGAAAACGAAATCCCAAAATTCATTGTCTCATAAAATTGGAATACTGTGGGGAAAAAAGTAATTATTTGAAAATCATCAGACATTATCATGCCTGAATCAGCTAAACACCTACAAAGTTTTACTAAGCATTTAAACAATCTATCTCTCTGGATCAGTGGATTTCCAGAAGACCGTCATGGACTCTTTTCACAAGGTTGTTGAAGAAGCTGGTTTGTCATGGAGTTCTAAAATATTTACTAAAAGGTTTAGCAGAAGGAAGAAGGGTCTCAGGGAAAAGTTGCAACCCACTGAACCAGTTACTTCAGAGGTGTCCTACCTCGCCTAAGGAGAAAAGAAACTGGAATGTTTATTATAAACCATAGTTCTGTTTTATAATAAAAACAGATTTTTGTACTTGATTTTGAAATCAAGGTTTCAGGTTCTGGAGGAAGAACGGAGAAGAACACAATCAACTTGAAGTCAATCGTGAGGTTTCCACAGTTGGTGCTCGTTTGTGTCTCCATGTCATCTGCTGGGTTTTCTGAAGTCTAAAGTCAATACAGCAATGTATCAGGACATTCTGGAGATTTTCATTTTTCCCCCTGCTGGAAATGCTGACGTGACTTAAAACTAAGAAAATATATAGAGATGTTGTCAAGAGGCAGATGAGAGAAGCCAGAGCCAACAAAGCCTATGTAAGGCAGCTGCCATTACATCTAGTCAGACTAGATTGCCTCTTGGTGGTGATGCATTGATGCAGTGATTTAACGGTTATTCAGTGATGAGTGCATGCATGGAAATGTAAATACTTTTCAAAACCCTGACGTTTGTTTTATTAGATGATGCTGAAGGTCAACATGCAAATGTTAAAAGTAATAAATGTTTGAGAAGGCGAAAGTAAAGGGTTCCTGTGAACAGCTGATGAGGTTCAACTGTGGCGTAATATGACTGAATTATAAAACCTCCAAATTCAAAGATGATGTTGACTGAGAATCTTCCCACTTGAAAAAACTGCTATAAATAAAAAGAAGACTTGAAGCTGAATCTGGTTAATAAGGTAGCCGATGGAAATGACTTCTTTAACGAGAATGCTTCCACAAGAAGAGCCCAGATGAATTTTTTCTTCCCGACTAAAACCGAGAGCTGGTTTTACAGGAGAGGAGTCTTAATTAAAATCTGCATCCCGTTCTACTTTTAGAAATTCTAGGATCCAACTTTAAACCTGCAGTCTGGGAAATATAAAACCATCAGAACATCTAATCACATTCTCTGAATTGAACTATTGACTAAACTGGTTTGTTTTCTGTTTTTAAGTGTTCATTCATATTCAAAACTGTCTAATAATTTTTATCATAGTTTGAAATGTTTACCTCTAAACTAACTTATATATTATAGGTAAGAAACAGTGATGCAAATAACAATCTCTGAGGTTAATATGATCGGAGATTATTTTTTATCCATTGAAGACATTATGGGCTAAAGAAGAATAAGTGTTTTAAATGTTAAAAGGACAATGATAAAGGTTGTGATTTTTTTTCTGCTTTGTAAAAATACAGTTTATAGACAGCTTGGTTTCCAATCCCCTGAACCAACCATTCTCTTGTTACCTGTCCCAAGGTATCATCGGGGCGTTGGAAGATTACTACCAAACTGAAAGCAGAGACTGTGCTCAAGTGTGGCTGAGTGCTGACACTGACCACTACAGCTCATCTGAAGGCGATAAAGGCTGGGGCTGTGGATACAGGAACTTCCAGATGCTCCTTTCATCCCTTCTCAGAATAGACGCATACTCTCCAGTTCTACAAGGTTAACAACACGTTACCTGATGTCTGCCTCAAAAGATAGCAGACAAGTCCAACCCTCTTTAATGTTGTGGTAAATTTCATTAATGGATAAGAGATTAGCATAAAATGGAGCATAATTATTAAATGAAATATTAAAATAATTGGACTTTTTAAAATATATTTATGTATAAAGCTCAACTCCTGTAAACGCTCCAGTTTTATTTACCTTTGCTTCTCCGTCAGAAAAGACAATACCTTGTATCCCTCGGGTGCAGAGAATGATCGAAGAGGCTTGGAGGGAAGGCCTTGATCCCCAGGGCGCTTCACACTTCAGTCACCGATTGCAGAGGACACAGGCCTGGATTGGAGCAACTGAGATATACGTCCTCCTCACCTCACTTAGAATCAGGTAAGATCTCCTCTTTGCTGTTCAAAAGTCATTTTTGCGGCATGGTGGTGACACTGCTTTACAAGGATTTGAAGTTAATCTCAGGTCATTTTAATTGGGAAAAGCTCACTTAAAGCGGTAAAAAGGAGGCTCCTGACCTTGGAACAAAAGAACAGATGTGCTGAAGACGTTGTGGACTTTTGTTTATGTAGTCCACATGTGGTTTGTTGATCTGGAAAAGGTCCTGTGGAAATAAAGGACATGTTGGTGGCGTTTAAGGTCTATCTCATTGGTGAGTTCTTGTTCCCGGTGCCAGTTACACACAGCTGCCCCTTGTCCATGTTCTAGTTTATTGTCTTTATAGCCGTAACCCCGAATCTTGGTAATGGAGGGGATGGTGATTGATCTGAGAACATGTTTATCTGTACTTTTTGCAGATCATGTAGTTGTGTTTGTGTTTTATATGCAAATACCATGAGCTTCAGACTGCTGTGTTCAGGTTGATGGATAGCTCCCTCTAGTGGCAGGCTATGATTCTTAACCAACCAGAGAGATCGCTCTCTGCTGGTTGGGGCTCAGTCTAAGGACCTTTGTGTTCCTGAGTCATCAGGAATCAGGAATCGTTTATTGTCATTCACACACATGGGGTACATGAGCACAAATGAAATTACAGGGGTGACGAAGACCCGTAGCCGCTGCACCTGTGGCGCGCCGCCCTCGTGTCCTTAAGGACAAGGGAAAATGACACATAGGGAGAGATGAGGGAGAAAAAAATACAATTCACACTTTATCCTTGACAGGATACAGCTTGAAGTTCCAAAAAACCTCTGCACAGCAACAGTAACCCAACAGAACAGAGCCTTGGGATTAAGATGAGGGTGAAGGCGTATGTAGAGCTGGTATCAGTGTGTGTGAGTGTATGTGTAGGTCTGTGAGCTGTGAGCTGCTCTGTCCTTCGATGATAACATAGGTGTATTCAGTTCAAACAGATCCACAGATGTCAGGGGGAGGGTAGGGTTGCAGTGGAAGGAGCAGCTTGTTTACATAGATCCAGGAGAAGTTGAAGATAGCAGACCGTCAAGGTCGCCCCAGGGAGCCGAATCAGGAAA
>JAVLVB010000590.1:172299-197315 GCA_032876305.1 Orestias chungarensis | reverse complement strand
TTTTGTTACCGCCTTTTTGTGAATAAAAGAACCCAGAGCGGAGCGGAGACCTCAGACCTGAGGATATACGACAGGGGTCTGTCTGTCAGGTCTCCCTCTTGCAACAGGTAAACATATATCAGCGTTGGGTGTCTTTATTGAATCTCTCTAATATTTACAGGTCTGAACTCGGTGAGAAGTCTGGGAGACTTTCTCAACATGGCTCAAAAGGTTTTCTAACAGCAAATAACTGCACTTTAAACAGCATACAAAAAAATGTAATGTTACATTTTAATTTTATTATTTTATGATAAATAGAGAGGAGTAGGAGCCATGTCGATTGTTGTAAACTAGTGTTCTCTATTTGAGTAATATCTCTTAATCAAGTCCTTTCTAACCCTTCATACTATAAAATCATTAAAAGTCTGTATTATTCATGCCGATATTCAATCAATATCCGTATCAGTCAATACTGAGACACATACTAAGACAATGCTTCAATATCAGTATCGTATCTAAAGTTAAAAAAGTTGTATGAGGAAACCCCTTCTCCTATAGATGATACATTTTACTTTGTTTTTAGGTGTTTATCTGTCTCTCTATTGGCTGAGCTTTTGCTTTGCGTAACTGCATATGCTGTCTTTAATCCTGCTTACTTGATTCCTTTATTAACATACAATTTTCCATTTGAAGGGGTATAAAAAATATATAGATCGATTTTGTACAGCTTAATGGGCTAAAAAGGTTGGCAAAGTTAAGATAGCAAATAGGCTATGGACTCCTATGATCTCTCCATAAACCCATTCTAACAAATCAGGTTTACTGTATTGTTTGGAATTATAGAAATATTGAATATTGAATTTTTTCCCTAAAAATTAAACCCATGTTGCCTTTTCTTTTACATTTAATTGTTAATATTTCATGCCTTTTATGAATTATTTGATTATGTTTAGCCGTGATATTACAACCGAGTTATAACTTGATCAATACATTAATTTTAATTTTTATAGGATAATTCACCACCAAAATTCATGAAAAATGTTATGACATGCAACTTTAAAAAAAAACTTATTTTACAGATTTACCAAAACTTTAAAAATACATTAATTAAAAAGACTCCGGACTCACTGAAGGGTAAGTAAGTTATAAGGTTTTTAATGACAACACATTTAAAATTTAATTTCAAAAAACCAAAATACAACGTAACATCAAAATAGCAAAATTATTTTACATGTAAACACAGAACATATTCTGTTTCCCTAATACATGTCTTGAATGTTAAGGAAAAACATACGTACAAAGGAATTATTTTTTTATGTTATTAAAGAAGAGGAAGGGGAAGACAGAGGGAAGAAAAAAGAGGAAGAAAAGAGAGAAGGAAGAAAGTGGCTTTTCCCAGAATTGCGAGTTCAATCCCACCAGTGTCATTGTTATGTTTTAATGAAACGGTTTCCTGTAATTAAAGCTTGTAAGTGTTAAAGAAAATAAGTTGCGTGGTATCTTATAAACATTTGTAAATGCTTTTTTGTAGAAATAGTGTCGTTTATTATAACAGCACTTTTTATTGGCTAAAAAATATTTTTTTAAAGCTTCATTGATTAACAGCTTTTTTAATTTTATTTTCTGATTCAGTGATATATTATAATAAATATAACCCATTATACTGTATACTATATACTTGACACACTAGACATTTTTACAGCAAACTAGCAGCTCAAACTCATTTTTTATAAATGTATGTGTATTTCCTGAAGCACTTTCCGAGTGTAGTTTGATCAATTGTTCCTAGTTTATAAATAATGTTATTACTAATATTTCAGAATCAATAGCACCTCATATTTATTCACAGCAAAAGACCATAGACCTTATCTGCTTTTAAAGAATTAAGTATTTATTTGTCAACTATTTTTGTCAACTTCCAATATTTATGATTTTAAACCTTTTTACACAATCCAAACGCAAAAAAACTACTAATACAACCATAATACAAAAAAAATTTCACTTAAAAAAACAAATAACCCTCTGACATGAATTAAAAGATTGAGAGGTCTAAAACATTATTAACTATATACAATGAGGAAAGTTTGTAACTATATACAATATAACTATAACTTTATACAAAAAAAACAAAAAATTTTTTGGGATAATTGACTTTAAAGGGGTTATTTTTTCTTTTTAATTTGTTCAAGCCACTGCTGTTTACTTACTTCTATATTGGCTGTGTCCTGTTGAGCAATTCTAAACTGCTCGCACTTTTTGGATGTGCTGTGCAAAACTTTGCGGGTCAGTTTTTGGGGTTCTTCAGGAAGAGGCCAGGCTGCTCCTGGAGCTGGAGCAGGGGCCAGAGGAGGGCCTATAACAGGAGCTGCAGCAGGGGCCAGAGATTGGCACAGAAGAGGAACTGCAGCATGTACCAGAGGAGGGCCCAGAACAGGAGCCACTGGAATAATTGTCAGGAGCTGTGGCCTTTTGGGTGGAGCAGGGAGAAGCTGCCGCAGTTCTGTTTGATTAATTGCATCTGCATATTGGAGCTTTCTTTTTAATTTTGCCTGTCCCACAGTGTTAGCTGGTAAATTGTAAAAATGTATTGGTCCAAAATGTGGCATTGCAGAAAGGGGACGTACATTGGCGGGGAGAAGTGGGTCAGCAGCTGCAGAAAACCGGCTGGAGAGGTTTAGCCCTTGTTGCACCACAGCCGTTTCCTGCCTTTTCACCCTTTTATTGGGCCACTGTTCAGTGGTGTAGCTCACATCAACCAGCCGCATGGTAGTCTGCTGCCTGACGGTTCCATTTTCCAAAATGAGCTGTCTGATCTTTCTATAGTCCTGAAGGATCAGATTCCATTTCCATTTTTTGGACTACGGTGGAGGCTACATAGGCGAACAAAGATGGTCTCTACCAGGTGGCAGCAGTCTGGCCACTGGGCAGATGGAGCTGTGTTGGTTAAAGAATGACGCTTTAAACTTTCCACACCAGGGGTAAATTCTCGCCTCTTTTTTGGGACCTAAATCTCCCAGTGTTCAGTTTTTCTTGGTGCCTAGCAGCAAATACTACCCGCTGCATGTCATAGTCCAGCAGGTTCTGCCACAGGCGTGATATTACAGTCGAGTTTTAATTTGATCGATACTTTAATTTATATTTTTATAGTATAATTCCCCACCAAAATTCATGAAAAATGTTATGACATGCAACTTAAAAAAAAACTTATCTTACAGAATTACCAAAACTTTAAAAATTCATTAATTAAAAAGACTCCTGACTCACTGAAGGGTAAGAAAGTTATAAGGTTTTTAATGACAACACATTAAAAATTTAATTTAAAAAGAACAAAATACAATGTAACATCAAAATAGCAAAATTATTTTACATGTAAACACAGGACATATTCTGTTTCCCTGATACATCTCTTGAAGTTTATGGAAAAACATATGTACAAAGGAATTATTTTTTAATGTTAAAACCCACTCACTTGTATTTAGTAGTTACATGTTTTTTCTTTGGTAACCTCCAACCTGTTTTTGTTTATTGTTGGGATGTCAGGGCCACAGTTGGTAGCAACCTTGCAGTGAGAACATCATAGATTCAAATTCTTTGTTGGGCTCATTTGGTATGAAAGTAGCATGTTCTCCCTGTGCATGTTTGTGTTCTCTACAGGTACTCTGACTTCTTCCTACAGTCCAAAAAACATCATTGCTAGGTGGTTCCTGCAAGTTGTCCTTACTGTGAGTCTGTGTGTATGGTTTTAAATGTCAATGTTAATATTTATTTTCAGTTCCATTTTAGGCTGTCTTTGTAGGCCCATACACCTGGAGTCCTTTCCTCATGTTTTATGTTTGAAATAAAAAATATGAATACATTTTGAATATGTAAACAACTCTGACTAAATTATAATATAATGAATCTACTTTAAGGTTCTCTATTCTCTGTAAATAGTGTGATTAAATGCAGACCATGCTAATGTTAGCTACAAGGTTCCATTCTGTTTGTGTGCCATGCTAGCATTAAGTTTGTAGCTTTTTACAAGTCTAATTAAAATTTGATTACTGTTTTTCTCTATAGATTAGTTGGAGGTGAGTCAGATGCATTCACCTGATGTTTGATTGGCAGATATTAGAATGTATTTCCTCTGTGAATAAGCTGAGGAGAAACCATACCAAAAAATAAAAACCTGAATAATACATGTTAAAACTTATATATTATGACTAATATATTATTGAGGTGGCAATTTTTAAGTGGTCACTTCAAGCCAGGCTACTGTTAGTTTTATTTGTGCATGCCACTGAATATCATCCTGATAAAACTCATAAAACCATTACTAAGCATTGAGAAAACAAGTTCTCTAAAACTAAAAACCTCCCAAATCCACCCTAGAGTAAGCAGTGTTTTTGTATTGTTTATAAGTAGTTCAGCTTTAAAGTGTTAACTATTGGGTCAGTTATAATACAACTTCTACTATTTTTAAGGAACGTGTAAGGGAGAATAGTTAAAGCTGCCATTTCTATCCTTTTATGAGTAAACAATACATTTCCTCTGTACCTAACTTGTTGCACTTGGAGTAATCTAGTCATTACTTTGCATTCCTGCGTTTGATCCTTAACTGTAGAAGATAAAAAGCACAAAAAAACAATGTAAATAAAGGTAAACATCAATGACTGTGATGTGCATTTTGAAAAGTTTCACAGAAAGTTTTTTTTAAATTATGGAAATCAAATTCAAAACATTGATTTAACTCCTGCTGCCATAAAATAAATAACGCTATTTGGTGGGTTAAATTGTCAAGGAAATATCAGTTAGTGATGCTGTCTTTTTATTTAGTTTTTGACTGCGGCTAATTGTGATAGATTTTGAATTTCAAAATGAAAAAGCATGCAAAATAAAAAATTCTGTGATGTTGTAGTGGCGGGTGGGCTTTGCTTGAAATGGTTACCAAAATAATTGAGCCCAAATTTAACTGCCAGAGCTAAATATCATAAGTCCTATGGGGTCTTTGCCGTGAATTGTTGCTTAGGTCATTTCTATCCCATGCTCCATATCCAGGACTGGTTTTGTTTCTGGTGTGAAGTCTCTGTCTGCCCTCTCCACGTAGCGCTGCAGAGTGCTGTAATACTGTTCACTCTTGGAAAAACTGTAGTATGCAGAGATCTCCTCCCATGCCTTGTGGTTTGGAAATGGCATGGGGTTCGGTTCTTTGTTCTCAAAAAAGCTCTGCAGGTTTCTCTCAGCCAGTTTAGTTGCGTAGTCCACAGTGAAGGCGTCAAAGCGCTCCTTCTCCTTCTCAATATAACGCTTCCAGAACGTAAGCTGTAGGTAGCTGACCTGGGAGCGGCAGTTTTTGAAGCAGGTACCTAAAAGACCTACGATGGCAGCAACAATTATGAGGCTCCAGCCCAAAATCTGCAAATGGAATGAAAAGAAAACATTTTGCATATTGTCATAAAATTATAGGCTGATAAATGCTAGGTTGACAACATTTAGGTTAACATTGTAAACTGAATATGTTATCAGTATCAATTAAAAAAACTAGTATCAGTATCAAATTTTCAGGATTGTACATCCATAAACTACTTCCAGGCTTTTGGTGTAGTTTGTTATTTGTTTAACTTGTTCTTACTCTTACCACAATGCAGACAGATGGTACAACTTATAAAATGTGTATGTCTGGTCAACACCCTTGAAGACTGCTGCAAAACATTTGTGCTATGAATTTCTGGAACTAATTTAAAACTTATGTAATCTGTTTGGAGTGTCAGATTTGACAAATACTTTTTTTTTAGAGGCACAAAAGATTTGAAATAAATCCTGTAAATATTCACAAACACTGGGCTGGGGTCTCTTACTTGTGACTGAGACCTGAAGATCAGCAGCAGCTCCATTCGTTCCTCACTGGAGAGCTTGGAGCGATCACAGGGCACCCGGGCGAGCTCCTCCCGACACTTCAGCGTCTTGTTTTTACAAAACATGTCTACAACCAGGTTATCATCCAGACCACTGATGGCACATTCATAAAAGGTTCCATTGAGGAAGGCCACACACAGCCACATAACAGGAGCCACACAGGCACCAGTGATAATGCTCAGTAACACCCTAAAACACCCAAGGCAGTTTCCACGAGGACAAAGCTTCATGGGGTTAAGGCAGCAGCCAGTGTAAAGTCGCCACAGTCTGGTGCTAAAAAACAGCCCAAAAATCAAAAGCACTGCAGCCGGACCGAGCAGAAAAGTCAGCCCATAAAGGAAATTCTGTTCATGGTTGCACGGGCACTGAAATGAAACCATGGAGAAAACTCGTTCCCCGCCTATAGTCAGGAGTGCCATGAAGCTGTAGCCGATAGTGGCTTTCTGGTTCATGAAGAATCGCAGTACAGTCTGGAAGTTATCCATGGTGTTGGTGTCCAGATGGTATCCAAAATCGTCCTTGAGAAAAAGTCCACAAGAAGCTGAGTAAGTTATTTCCTGCTCTTTTGTTTGACAGAGATTCATCTGCCAAACCAGTATGTGCCCCTCCCTTTGATGGTCTGTCGTCAAGCTCCTCCTTTAGTCAGTCCAGTGCTGACTTTTACTCTGTCCTGAGCTTGATATGTTAGATGTAACAGCCGTGTATTCTTTAGAGTTTTTCTTTCAAGTTATGAGTGTGGGATAGCAATCACTAGTGCACGATGTCTTACGCTTACCAAACAGTACATACAAGAACTACAAACTGGACTAAAAGAATAATGAATAACCCTATTTACTTTTTTATGCAAAATCCTGTAGTGTCCATTTACCATAAGCCCGAGTCTGTTGCAAAGACAGGACTAAACATGTAAAGCATACCACTGGACCAAAAACACATACAGAGAACAAGAGCTGGGGGTGGGGAAGTGCTCACATCCTCCTTGTGGTTTAGTGTTCCAGTCCCACGGGACTGACCACTCCGACTCCCGTCCATTACACAGAGAACATCCTCTTTTCAAGTCAAGCCATATATGCCATGGATGTCATCTGCGTATATGCAATAAGACTTAGCATCAAATACAAACAGTGTCTAAACTGAGAAAGATTTATTAGTGATTACCGTTTTATACACCTGCATTAATTTCGACAGATCCAAAAAAATCCATCTGCTGAAATTTTCAGCTGTGGTTTCCATTAAATGAAATAACTTTTAGTCCTAAAGAAAAACAATTCTAACATTTTTTTTACTTAAATCACAACAAAACACTTGTCCTTACTTCAGACACAAAAACATCTTTGATTATTTTTTTTTTTTTTTAATATGTTTGAAACATCTCTCCACTATGAGAAAATTCAGCAGGATCCTAGGGGCTGTATGGGACTTTGCCCAACTAGTCTGCATGTGTTGTTCGGCCGTGAAGGCGATTAACTGTGTTCCTTGGAGGGGTGCTGGGAAGACTTGGCTAGATGACATCAGATGTTTTACTGCCTTCTTACCATTTGTTATCAAACAACATTTAAAAAAAATATTATTTGAATTCAAATGTTGACACACTGTTAATTCGGAAACGCACCCAAGGCATGTAATGAACAGATAACAGAGAGAAAGCTATCAGACTGGAGGTGACTAAGTCTTTAATGATGACACAGAAAAATTGTAGTGAGCAAAAAGGGAGTCTAATATATACAGGAACAATGCTTACAGGATGGACAGCAGGTGAATGACTTATGATGTTCAACAGCAGAGGTGGGGAAGTAGCCCAGAATGTGTGAAACAATTCCAAAAAAGCATGATCAAATGAAGCTGTAATTAAAAATATGTCCACAAAGAAACTGAGATAAAACATCACTATACTTAGAAAAAAAAAAAAATATTTCAAATCATGACTCCTTTCGTCTTCCGTGAGTCAGAAACACAAATACGCACCTATGTTAAACATTAGAAAATGAAGTCCTTTGCAACTTCAGCAAGCGTTGTTTAGAGACTCATCTTTATTTTAAAAATGTCTTCGATTGATTTTAGTCCTGAGATTCCTTCTCACATAGAAACTATTCCACCATCCACAAAATGCAGAACAGCAGGGTTGTCAGCCGGCAAATCGGACTTTACTGAAGCCATCCTAAACCCATCAGTACCCTCCTGGTTTGTTTCCACATATCGATGCAAGGTGCTGTAGAAGTGGTCTTTGGTGTTGAACTTATACAAGGAGGAGATTTTCTCCCAGTCCTTGTTGGAGGGAGTGATGACATTTTCAGGTTCTGTCTGGTTAAAAAAGCTCTTCAGGTTTCTCTCAGCAAGATCTTTAGCATGTTTATTGGTGTATAAATCCAAGAGATCACCTTCTTCCTGAGCGTATGCCCTCCAGAACTGGAGCTGCTGGTAGCTGATAGGGGAGTTGCATCGAGCCACGCAGAATAACAGTAAGCTGGACAACAAGATGGAGGCGATCACAAGCCAACCTAGAATCTGGTGTCAACATGAACATAAAAAGATTAGTATTTTGATCATTTACCTCTACTTTAAGACAAAACTCTACCCAAAGAAGCAGAAACACCCAGAGAGAGGAGGAAGGCTCTGATTTAAACATCATTTTAACATAACACATACTGGCCTGAGAGGGATTTGTAAATAAATCAGTTGTGCGGTGCTGGCACATTAGATGAAACATCCAATAGATGATACAAACCTTAGCCGAAGGTCACCAGAGGATAAACAATAAAGAATAAATTTTCTCTAATCCTCCGTTGTACTCGATTGTCAGGCTGTTGGACTGTGGACCAATTACAAGGATCTAATAAAGAACTGGGAGACTTTTTGTACTTCAGCTTAACCAAATTTTGTTGAATGAACTAAAAAACAGCTCTGACAGAGTTGATCAGTGCGCTAAAGCTTACCCAATAAAATAAGATAATTACATGCTTAGGAGTGTCTCCATGTTCTAAATGGTTATGGCAACAAGACTCTAAGATATCAATGTATCCTACATGGCAGTTGATAGAAAGATAAGACCTGGGCTTTAAAAAATATCTTTCTAATTTAAGTCCAAATCCTTAAACTGCTTTTAACTTGTGATTTGAAGGATGGATGGATGAATAAGTGGGTTGTAGCTGCTTATATTTACACATTTGTTTTTCAAACAGAATATTAGGATTCATATTTCTTAGTCTTATATTTACTTAAATAATTGTATCATTGACTTGCCACTCTCACTCTCACTTCTCCATTGCAAGTAACTTGAAGTGAATGAAGACCAAACTTGTTTTAAAGGGGATGTGTTGTGGAAAATGTCTTTATCTGTATCATATAGTTTTTTTTTAACCTTTATTTTAGTGTGATGTTATTCTCCCTGTTAATAACATACCTGGAGTTTTGCTCATTCGTGCATATTTGTGTAATAAACCCTCTCCCAAACAGCACCTGACGGAACTGCAACACAACATCCTAATTTGCCAATTTCCAAAAACTATAATACATAATAAAGCTTTTTCCCCACCTACTCCGAACCTGGCACCTCTGATCATTCCATCGTTTGTCTGAAAAAACTGACTGTTGCTCATATTCAGTAGTTTAAACAACTGACTTCTCTGGTTTCAGCTCAAGACAGTACAAATTACGATTACATATATCAGAAAGATCTGATATTATTTACTCAAAGCGCTTTATAGTGTTGCCACATTCATTGAAACACAAATCACTAGACAACTTGGACTTAAGTTGCTTGCCCAAAAAAAACCCAACATGTGACAGATGGAATTAAACCTGCAACCTGCCAGTCGAAGACAACTACTCTACCCACCGAAACCCAGTCACCTCAGGTTAACTCACCTCAAGAAATGTTCATGTAGCTGTAGAGTTTTTTGATTTTTTATGTAATCAATTGTGGCATTAATAGGGCTTCTAAAGAATTTGATGAATTAAGGTTCCCAAAACAGAATCTTGCTTATACCCCCTAAAATGCTAGAAATGGCCCTGGATATACATAACAGCCCACATGTGTCGACTCCTGAGGGAAATATAAGATAGAATGTGATACAAGATAGATGTTGTTGTTTTTTCTCCATGTGGATAATTAATGTTGTGAGGCTTGAATTTATTTAAATAAAAGGGAAGAGCAGCAGGTAAAAAAATAACACTGGAAAAATAAAGTTTGCGTAAAAACAAAAAGTCTCACTTTTAAGAAAATCTGCACGCTTGTGTGTGTGTGTGTTTCAATGTATTTTTTAACAATCTAGTTCTTTTTCCAATGTAGTAGGTAGAGTTGGGCAAAGAAGAGGTGGAAAGGATCTGGCATTAAATCTACCCCTAGCTGTACTTTTATTTAATGTGACCCAAGTAGATGTAAGTACACTATGGCGTTTCATTTCCACCAAAAGTCCTCTACGAGCGTGGATCACTCTCCACGCGCGCATTGGAGGTCGCACGTGCGCACAATTCAGTGACCACGCTCGTGGATCTGCTCCTAAAAACAACTTAGCTTGACCTAACCTTTTTAACTTTTATAGGACTTTATTTTGAAGTAAGAATAAGAGGTCACATATTGTGACAGGATTATGATGGGCATCATAACATGTGACCGGTGTGATGAGGACAACATGAGAATCAAATCGGATTTTAAATGCACCCAGATTGTAGTGAGGAGGGGAGACATCAGTGGGGAATAGTTTAATAGAGAGCTGATCTGGGGGGGCAGAAATATTAAAAAACCGTTTCGACCCCCCTCCCCGCCCAACAAAGTGCTTGAAAACATTAACTTGTCGTTTACCGATTTATTGAACGATGGGTTAATAGTGGGTTTATAAAGGCCTATTTAAACGACAGAATAAGGACATTCAATGCAATGGTCCGTCCAGCTGTGTTCTGCGTCAAATAAAAACAAATGCATGAGGTTTTCTCCGTCAAAGTGACTGGAATAATATTCCGTGAGATTTACAATCTCCAGATGTTTTGGTGCTTTCGAGGTTTACGTAAGTAGTCTTCTTCTCGCTGGTCTTCCACACGTACAGGCAGGGGAATGTACGCTATCGCCCCCGGTGGTCGCAGAATATGATGGGTCGCAGATTTTTGTGTAACACCTGCAAAGGACGCGGAGGGGAGCGGGGCCAGCAGCGAAAGCTTCACAGGAGCGCACAGGTTGATCCACGAGCGCACAGGTTGATCCACGAGCGCACAGGTTGATCCACGAGCGCACAGGTTGATCCACGAGCGTGGTCACTGAATTGTGCGCACGTGGGACCTCCAATGCGCGCGTGGAGAGGGATCCACTTTTGGCGGAAATGAAACGCCATAGTACTCCTAACCTCCGCTGATAATCAGACATTAAAAACACTAAACAGTGTGCAGTGTAAACATGTCGTCAACTCAACACAGTTAAAGGTTATATTTATACTAATACGGAACAGAGCTGTGCACTTGTTAACTTGTAAGGAGAACAGTTTTAAGAAATGATCAAATAAATAAATCAATATATTTGCTTTTGTTCTGAGTTAATTTATCGGTGCTGCTTTGACACAAATACTTAACCCAACAATCTATCAAACGTTTGCTGTTTTTCCAGACCAAGATCCACTTTGCCGCACAGTGGCAGGGTTGGGAATATACTTCGTGTTTGTGTTTGCATCAATCATTTTTTTAATTTTAGTTTTAGTATTTTTTTAAAGGAAGTTGATGAAAATGTAAAAATATTAAAAATAATTGAATCTACAACCTTTACACTTGCTGGCCTAAAGGATGGAGACCCATTTGCCAAAAAATCTTTATGATGCAGCAAACTTATTCTACCATTTCCTGTTTGTTACAGCAACCCCTAACGTTAAAGCTGATTAAATGATGCTTTAATTAGCTTGGTTGAAATCTTCTTCCTCTCAGAATTTGCAGGACAATTGAATGAAAACATGAATAGTCTAATGGTAGTGAGTTTCCAATCAATGCTAAAGGTCAAATAGACGAAGTAGCACACAGAAAGAGAGGACAGAGAAAAAAACAGAGTTATATCATACCTGATACTGTCATTGCAATGTTTACTGATAATATTGTCCCTGCAAGATTGTTTAATATCATGCAGATCTAATCAGCAGCCGGTTAAGATATAGAAAAGCTATACAAAGAATGCTCTCTCTAAGTTCGTGTAATAAAAACTGCAGCTGGATCACATCAGAAAGAACTTACCTGAGACTGAGATCGTAATGTCCGCAGAACATCCTCATTGTGTTTATCACAAGGCAACATGTGAAGCTTCTTTGGACAGTCCGAGCCAGTATCTTTGCACACATACTGGTTGTAAATGCTCATGTTCGTCCCAGTCATTGCACACTCATAATAGTTACCATTAAGCAGAGCAACTGCAATCCAGCTGGATGGTGCTACCAGTGCTGTTAAGTTGATCTGGAAGAAAGCCATGCAAGTTGCAGCCAGATTTTTCCAGCTACATAACTTTGCTCTGTTGTGCCAAAGACCTGTGAACAGCTTCCACATCTTTTTACTCAGAATGTAGCCCAGCGTCAGCAAAGCAAGTGCTGGTACTAGCAGGAAAACCAGACCATACAGGAAGTTCAGTTCGTTGCAAGGACACCGAAACGCCACCGAGGAGAAGATCTGCTCTCCTCCGGCTGTCATCAGAGCAACCAACCCAAAACCAAGGTTGGATTGTTTGTTGGCAATATTCAGAATCGTCTTAAACCTATCCATTGGTAGCCGCTGGGCAAAAGAGAAAGGCGACTGAGAAGAAGGTCACAGTTTCACTTCCATCCCCAATCTTTAACTGTCACTACCACACACTTCCTTTCATTTCCTGGAACGTCCTTGGTGGGTTTAACCTCACTTTCAGAGCTTTGTATCTACTCAACAAAAATTCAGTTTATACCTGGTATTGAGATCTGTCTCCAAGTGTGTCTCCAGTTACCTGAAGTGATCGAATGTCACACTCGCCAACTCTGTTGATAAATAAACAATTAGCATCAACATGTCTTTGCTCAAGATGTCACAAATGTTGACACAGTCTGGAACCAGTTACCCAGTGATGGCTCCAAACAGATCACACGCTTCTAACTGTGCTATGCATCACTAAGAAAACTATCATCATAAAATGAATAATTATATAGAAAACTTTTGTTCAATCGTATCAGCCTTGAGGCAGCCTTTGCCTCCACGTAAGGGCTACTTTAGTCTGGTTCAATCTCCTAGTGGGGACTGGAGGGCACTGTGGTTCAT
This sequence comes from Orestias chungarensis, assembly GCA_032876305.1. Classification (NCBI taxonomy): domain Eukaryota; kingdom Metazoa; phylum Chordata; class Actinopteri; order Cyprinodontiformes; family Cyprinodontidae; genus Orestias; species Orestias chungarensis. Next base: position 184,196 of record JAVLVB010000590.1, on the reverse strand, counting down.
GTTGGGGTAATAACGTTAGTATTATTGCTTCGGAACATCTGTTTAATATCTTTGTGAGGATTTTGCAGTCACAACAAAACAGGCTGATTGGTCCGTCTTTCCCCATTATATGCAACACTGTAATAATGGGTTGAGTAATGGAGTGAGGTAACTTCTTCCCTTTGAGGGACTTCTTCAAACAGTCTTACATGAATAGGAAAAAGTTTCAATTAAAATGTTTTGTAAAATTCAGTTACCCCATCTGGACGGTGTGCCTAGAAGCTTTTTTTTTTTACTTTTCAACTCAGGCTAGCACAGTTTGTGGTGGAGATTTAAACCATGCTCTGTTAGACAAGCTCACCAGACCACATTTTCCAAATTTAACATATCTAGCTGTTTGGCAATCTAGACTCTAGAGGACCACATTCATAGAACCTTGAAGATTATTGCAATTATTAGTAAATATGACATGAATCAAGTCAAATCAGGTTTTTTCTGTCTGCCTAAAAACATCAATGTAGAAAGATGTTAAATATTTAATTGAGAAGCAAGCACCGAAAACAGAGACAGGTATGTATTAGCAGTATTAACGGTTAGTTTTATCAATACATTTTGAAACAAATGGACCTTTAGGACATTTGATCATTTGATATAGCCCAAAATGAAAAACTTCACAACCCTGATCCAGACCTTGTAACTTGTAAATCTAAGTAACTCATGGAAGATTTTGACCTGTGTCATGCTTGGCACAAATGTCACTCATCAGAAAAGGACTTTAGGTCTTCCTCACCCGTCTGCTACTCTTAACTGTCATAAAACAAGGCATCAATAAATCCTAGCTACTCACGCGACCATGAACGACTAACTATGACAGTAATGACAGACACAGTGACGTAACAACATGGCGGATTTATTTTTCCTTCAACCCTAAAAAAAACAAGCAAAAAAACAAACTAAACTGTAACATACCAAAACAAAAAAGACCTAAAGACAACCAAGGCTAGATCTGGGGTGATCTACTGTGTTTTACACTCTTATTTTCATTTGTGTTTTGTCATATCTTAATTTACTTAGATTTGGCTTTTCAAAGTGTTCATTGCAATAATTTATTCTCATCGCTCGTGTTTTCCTCTGTAGATAAGTGTTTATTTCTGTTAAGAGTGTTCATATGTTCCCAGCTGTTTTCAGTCATCTCTGATTAACTGGCCAAAGGGAGAACCGGGAGTATTCCCGAAGCGCCGGCCTAATATTGGCCTGCTGGCCTGTGTCTCTCTTTAAAAAATAAAAAATAAACTAAAAATCAGATAGACAGACCAGCTCTGGGACAAACCATAAAGGCAGTCAGGCCAGCAGCATGTGAGGAGGGAAAGATGATTGGTTTATTTCGAATAAGACCCGCCCCAAACGTCCGTGTCAACTCACACAGGTGTGGAGGAAGGGGCGTGGCGTGTGTCTGTTTACGGCAGCTCGCTCAACGAGCGGGCGGTGCAACAAGTGAGGAGACGCGACTCGTGTCTCCCGACAGGGAAAAAGCACCAGAGAGGGAGAGAGACAAAAAGAGAAAGGCGCTGCAGGAGGATGTGGCAAAATGCAGAAAAGTAACAGATTTATTTATTCAGTCCCCCCTTGTAGCCATTAAAATAAAGATTACAAGTAAGTTATAAAAACAAAACAGGCACACACAAAATGTTGGTACAAATATTATTTTAAGGTTAAATATATTTTTTTTAAATTTTAATAATATATTTGTACCAACATGTTTTTGTTTAAAGTTTAAACGGAGACGCCTAAAGGAACTTGAGGCTGCACACATTCAGTCTACAGTGTAAATATGGAGCCTATATAAGTTTTGCCTTAAAATTAAGATAAGGACTGGGAAGTTAAAATCACTGATTTATACGCCACTTTATTATTGTTATTATTATTTACTTTTTTAATTATTTATTTGTCCAGCTAATCGGATATAATCTAACATTATCATGTATATGAGTACAAGGCCAAATCAGTGAGACAGGCTAAATTATCTTACTGTATGAAATACAGTTTATGGAAAAACTGTAAACATATGTTTGCTATTCAAAGGTGGTGATGGTGATGACACCAGTCCTGCTGGTACTTCAGGAGAAGTAGAGCATTTGGGAGAAGTTACAAAACCATTTTTACAGTAGAGCAACAACACATGAACAGTACCAGACGCTAGCAATGACATAAATGGCTCTCGACTGTAATAATAGCTTTCTTTGCAATTTGCCGTTATTCTATTAAGTGATTATGTTGTTAAATATTTCTGTCTTTTGCTGAGTTGCTGTTATGTATCCCAGACCAAACAGGAACGTTTGTGTATTCCAACCTTGGATTTACTGTAGGTTGGTGTTCATTAGTATTCCCTGATGATGTGCCACTGAGGCAGTTGATTTTTTACATGATTTGACTATGTAAAGCTCTAACTTAGACACTTATTATTTTGTAAAATCTTTATTGTCTTAGTAGTATTGCATTAACAACAGTAAAGTTACTGTATATTACAACCTCAGAAATTACAGTAGGTCTAATAGGTGGCCTTTTATTTGGAATTTGCTATAAGTGTGTGTGTGCACGTGCACAAATACATTTTGCTTGTGCCCAAGCATTTACGTGTGGGTGTGAACATGTATGTGTGGGAACATGCATGCGTGGTAAGCCAGGGTGGCCTGGTTACATGACTGACTCCTGGCCTGAAAAAATCTCCCAGTCCGGCCCTGAATATATCCATGTGTTTTTATCCCACACATCGGTTTTAAAAACACTACAGATCACAACAGCTCTGATGGATGTCAAAACAATACTTTTTAAACGGTAGAACAGAAGTGAAATAGTATGTTAATGTGCCGTAACCCTGTTTCCCAACAGGCTGCAATGAGAAATGATCTCTGTTTACCTAAAACTAACAGCTGCAATTGCTGCAAAAAGACAGAGCAGAAATGCGTATTTTACCAAAGAACTATTATGCATAACTTAAAATATAGACAACATTGTGTTGTCTTTATTGTCTGTATTAGGCAATCTCCCTGCATGTCTGAACTGACAGACATGCAATTCATCTTATTTGATTATATTGTAACATCTATTTAAGTTAATACCATTCTACAATTTTGGAGTGCAAATCTTAGAAAATATAGAATTACAAAAACAAAATAGACATATGAGCATTTTATCGATACCCTTTTTATACAGATAAATAAATAAAAAATCCCTGTCAACCAATATGTATTATCCAGAGAAACTAGATATTAGGTTTTTTACCTCAATTCAATTTCAGTTTAGTTAATTGAAGATGCCTGCATTTGATCAGCCTCATAATATTGTGCAGAATTCTATTTTATTTTAATCCAATCATACGTGCATTCCAATTGATCCTATTTATCAAAAAATTGACCAGGCCAGTTTATTACTAACAATTACTTATTGTTTCCAATGAAACCCAGCAGATTGCATCCAGTCGTTGTGTTACTGCATTCATTCCTCCTGGACCAGCATGCAGAGACAGTGGGTCATAGTTTGCGTTATGTCGTTGTCTTTACAGCAATTTAACAGGAAGAAACTCCCCAGAACCAGAAATTAACCAAAAATAGGCAGAGGAACTCATGAGGTTTACTTTCAAAGTAAAAACTAAACATTCATGGCTTAAGATAGAGAATGTTGAGTTGTTAGAAGCACCACAGACTGAAGGAAACTAATGGAGGTATACTTTTAGCAAAAAGTAAAGTGAATAGTAGGAGATGGCGAACACTAAGTCACTCGCAGCACCATCTGTTCTGACACCGCCCTCCAGGAAGGTGTCACGGCTAGAAGAACGCAAGACCAGGTGTAGCTTCTATGGAGAGGAAAACACATGAGTTTAAGTAGCAGCATTGAAAACAAATAGGATAAAAGAAAAAAGTATAAAAAAATCTGAATAAATTTTTTTTTATTTATGCCTAAGGGAAATTACATATAAGACTCAGGAAAAAGTGGTATAGTCTTTTCTACAGCAGCCTTAAAACTTAGCAGCATATCTACAGAGATAACTGAGGATATTCTGACCATTCAAAATGAGTAGAAAGAGTCTTTCTGGAGGGAATATGCCAGCATAATCACACTACTATTACTGCTTCTGCTACTACTACTACTACTACTACTACTATAAAATAATAATAATAATAATAAAGTGATGATGATGATGACGATGATAAATATGCTCCCAGGAGTAATTTCTTTCAGGTGAATAAATTACTACATTACAAACAGGAAAAAGTGTTCACAATTAAAGAACCCGCAGACCAAGAGCATTAGGAGTTACTTTTCTTTTGCTCTGACATTACTGACCTTGCAAACTTGATGTCATTAGAAAGTGTCCTCTGTGGTTTGCTAATGATACTGTTTGGCTTTAACTTGAATTCTATTTTTTCACACAACTGAAATGTACTATTTTTCTATACTTTCACTTTATTTGCCTCATCTAAAACTGTATTTGCTAAATGAAAAGATTATAAACTTATGTTCTGGTAGTAGTCAGAGTAATGCTCACCTTAGGGTTAAACAGATCCCATACAGACCCCGTTTCAGGCCAGTTCTGTAGGAAGATAAGAGGACACAATCATCTGCACACACCCAGTCTAATGTTCACCCCGTTCGACATACAATTTGTAAAGGTAAAAGTCAAAGAGATTGGATCAAAAACTCAACCTCTTCTGACTCCTTTGGAAACAAGGGAATTTTCAGAAACCCCATGTAATATTTAACCTTGAAAGATTAACGACAGTACTGCAAATGTAAAATACTTAATAAGTATATAAGGACCACTTTACTTTGTATCTTTACAAATAACTGTTTTAAAAGCTTTGGATGCATCTAAAATATACATATTACAGCTGCTCTCCTATATTTACTTACTTTTTTTCCCCCAAAAATTATATGAACAAACATATACTCTTTGCTGCTAATTGGTCACATGTTTTATTTGATGGTATTTCTCATTATGAGACATACTTCTTCAGCTCTACCAATCGTACCAACACCGAGGCTTTCACTGTTAACACAATTAATAATTTTACAGTATTGTTTCTTCCTCTTATCTCCAGTAACCCCATCAATAGTTGCTGGCAGCAGAGACTTACTGTCAATTCAGCTACAAATAATGCATCATTATCAATTTTGTTTCTTTTAAATGATTACTTTCTGTTTACAATTGTTAGTATTGTCAACTGTCACAATGATTCATGAGGGTAAACAATTTAGGGGGAAAGTTTATTCGTATGTAACATACAAGAATATGCACACAAATGTATTTTTAACCTGCTGTCATTCTAAATTGTTAAATCACTTGGTTTGATTTTCAACTCATAACTACAGTAACTTTTGTAGCTTTTTATTAGAGTATTGAGAATTTAATTAATACATACAATGTTGCTTTTATCTGCGTACTCATTCTACATGTGGAAATAATTCACATATGTTTAAAATGTGTGATGGGTGCAGGAAACACAACATGCAGAATAGTGTTAACCGCCAGGTGGCGCCACTTCAGTTCTCGCTCGGTTAAACAAAGTCATCGAAAGTGAAGAAGAACCTGCTAGAGCCGAGCAGACAATTTGGCTAACAGTTTTGTTCGTTTATCTGAACATATTAAGTGTTTCTCCGTCACCTTTATTAACAGTTTAGTTAGTAGACACAGTTTAATGTGACTCGTCTTTGACTCCAACCTGTCGTCGTGATTTTCACTAAAACCTTGAGCAGCAATGGCAGAAAACAGCGGTGAGTAGTTGAGTTTGTGGTGGCTAAGTGCCTAGCTATGCTAGCTTCAAATCTAAAACTTGATGACGTAAGGCAGTGAAGCTTTTAGAGCTCATTGGTTTGACTTTCAGCTTGTTCTGCTGTGACATTTTTCCCTTTTAACCCTCGGGAGAAACCTAGCTGTTCCATCTGAGAGCAGGTGTTGGTTTTCTCTCCCAGCGAGCTGCTGCTAGCTTCCCTACTACCCAGCATTCCTTGCAGCTTTACGCTCGGATCGTCCTTCACTCAAAACAACCCAGAGAAAATATAACAGAAGAGGATGTTTTTGTTTTTGGGGGAAGGGTCTTAATAAATCAGTTATTATCTTCATATAACACTGGGGAAAATTGTAAATTACATTGTTACAACTGCGACAACGTTAAATCTTAATACAAATATTCCCTGCACTATTAAGACAATGCTGATATTAGATCACAATAAATTATGAAAGACATTTACTTATTTACGAGGAAGAATCTCTTAGTTTAGTGTGTATATATGTGTGTGAGGACCAAATAGTTTTTTGTTTTTTTTATATAACATTTCCAGGTTTTCTGTGTACCTCACCTGTACATTTTTGTAAGCTTGTTCTAACCATCCCTGTTTTGCCTGCTACATATTGTAAAGCATGAGACGAAGCCTCGTCTCGATTACATGCATTTGGCACATTCTTATTTCAACTTTTTTTTTTTATTCAACAGAAATAAATGAGACAAAACATAATGGCTCACCCTCGAGTGGGATGACAGACCAGGAGAAGGAAATGGCAGCAAGTGCTTATGAAGCTTTTTTGGTAAATAATCCTTTTCTTTTGTTGTCATTGTTGTTCTTGGGAATCTAATTTAAAATGTTTTTGTCAAATATGCAAAGTTGTAAACGAATTAGAGGAAGTAAAAACACAGACAATATTGACATGAAATTTTGTTATTTGAAAGCAGTGGTGGACTTAATGTTAGTTGCAGTTAGGCAAAAATGCTAGTGTGCTATTTGAAAAGAAAGAGACTTCTATCCTTTTTTTCTTGGTATGCATTAAGAATAAGAATCTTAAGAATCTTCGTATTTTAATTGGATTACGATTAAGAAGGCTGCACTGCTTTATTATTAGATTTTTAACCTAACACAGTTCCACCCTGCCCACAGACAACCACACAGAATCTCCTTTGTGCACCGGAAACAATGAGTTACACAACAACAAAAATAAAGAAAGTTTGTCTTCAGATTCCAAATTGAGATAAACAGGTGACCTTATTCTTAGCTGAATAAGTAATTTACTATCTTTCAGTAAAAAAACAAGGATTCATAACTAGCTAAAATTCCTGTGCGGACGACTGATACAGCAAATTCATATTTGCGCCTCTGTCAATCTCAGTGTCCGCTATGGTTTGGATTAAACTAAATGCCAGAAGCCCTGGCTCACCATGAACTTTAACTTTTCCTTTTCCAAAATACTTATTTGTTTATAGGTCAGCAATAAAAAGTTTATTGCCGCCACCTCAACCATTGTGTATAAATAAGCATTTGCTTATTTACAAAAAACTGTTTTGGTTGACCAAACCAACCAAAACATTTGTCTTTAAGGCCAATAGCGGCTGTTTTGATTTCAGTCTAACCGATCCCCATTATGTGCTGCCAATTCTTGAAGCCATTTCTTTTCTCAAATAAAAATAAGGAAATAAAAAAATTGGTGGCGAACACTGTTGAAGAAACTTTAACTCTTTGTTTTTAAAGGAAATCTGATTTTTGTGTTCCTGATTTGGGAGATTGTACAATGTCCTCTTCATAGGCTGGGAAGTATGACGAGTCTCTCAAACCCCTTGAAGCCCTGCAGGAGCTCAACAAAGAGGACTACAAAATTGCCCTAAATAGAGCGGTTGCAGAGTTTTACAAAAGCGATCAGACTACGACGGGGACGTTGAAGCAAACCCTCATGGCAATGAAGAACCGGGTAACCCTCCTGATCCGTTTCCCTTCTCATGCACGTGTGTTTGTTCATGATTATGACACGAGCTGCGTTTCCCAGCTTCACACATCCACAGAAGATGCTGATGGTTTGGACGACGTGGAAAACAGCGTGCTGTATTACAACCAAGCCATCATCCACTACCACATGCGGAAGTACACCGAAGCCATCTCTATAGGAGAGAAGCTCTACCAGTTTCTCGAACCTTTCGGTACGTTGTGCTGCTTCCTACGACCTAAAGCTGTTTGAGTTTTAAGACTTTATTCATTTTGGAAGAAAAAATAGTGTTAATTTCAACGGAGAACGGTTGCAAATTCATGGCAAATGTAATTTTAATGGTGTTGCTTGAAAAGATATGTTGTTTTTACACAAAAAAACAGGAATGGAACTTTATTATTTTGAAATTGCACATTAAGAGCTTTCACTTGAAGTTAATCACTTTATTTGCTCTAGAAGAGAAGTTTGCCCAGGCAGTGTGCTTCCTGTTGGTGGATCTCTACCTGCTGACGTTCCAGCCAGAGAAGGCGCTCCACCTGCTGGCCGTGCTCGACAAAATCTCTGTACAGGGAAGCAACAAGAATGGCAAGGGAGAGGTATCTCAGTTTGTATATTTCACCTGTAATATAATTGGACACTTAAAGGATTTAAAGATATTAAAAAAAATATTTAAATCATGTGAGAGCATCTCAATCTTTACATTTTTCCAAATCCGTAAAACACAACCTTGCTTTTTGTGTTGGAATAGTACATATTTTTTAATTTTTGTTGCAGTAGGAATATGAAATATTAAGCACAAATAAACATTCACACTTTTAGTATTTGATAAGAAAACAGCAAAAATACAGCCTTTGCGATACTATTGTGTAACTAAGCTGTGCAATACAACTCTAAACATTAGTAATAAATAAATAAGTGTGTATATGGATAGATAGATAGATAGATAGATAGATAGATAGATAGATAGATAGAATACACAACAGTATTGCAAAGACTGTTTTTACTGTTTGTCTCATCAAATACTAAAACTAACATCAAGAGCCTTTCTTTGAAAATTAAGAAAAAAAATTACCCAAAATGTGTGTAGAAAGCTTGATCTTGTCTGGTTTTTGAAAGAATATTGTTAATTATAAATGTTTTATTTTTTTGTTTTTTTAGAGCAACAACTCAAACAAAGATGGTTCAAATCAAAAGGCTGAGTTTGTGGCAATGATGGAAGCAGCCAAATCCAAAATCCATCAGGTACGAGCCCCGATAAGTGTTTAGAAAATTCTTCATGGTTCCTTATTCGGTTGTTATTTGTTCCCTGCTTTTGCAGTACAAAGTGAGAGCCTATATTCAGATGAAGTCCTCCAAGGCCTGTAAAAGAGAGATTAAGTCAGTGATGAACACAGCAGGGAACGTGAGTATGATGCTGCTGCAACACTGAACAACTTGAATATAGTGCTCAAAGTCAGACATAGAAAGTTAAGCTAAAACAAATAATCCTGTCCTAGTGTTTTAAATGCAGGACCAGATTGTCTGAAGTGTTACATTAACAGAGGTATTGCTTCAGTGAGCGTGTTCCAGTACTTTGACAGCTTTTATCTTGTTTTCCAGTCTGCTCCCTCCCTCTTCCTAAAGAGTAATTTTGAGTATCTGAGAGGAAACTATCGCAAAGCAGTGAAGCTGCTGAACAGCTCCAACATCGCAGAGCATCCGGGATTTATAAAAACAGGTACGGAAGCTCCTGTCTGTCAAACGCCTGCAGTCAAATTCATATGTTCACCTGTTCTGTTTCTTTCAGGCGAATGTGTTCGGTGTATGTTCTGGAACAATCTGGGCTGCATTCACTTTGCAATGGGTAAACACAACCTGGGCATTTTCTACTTCAAGAAGGCCCTGCAGGAGAACGACTACACCTGCGCACAACTGGGCGACGGCAGCAACAATCAGTGTGAGCTACAGAAGAGTGCTCCATGCTGACTGTCATGCAGGTTTTGTCGGGTCGTTTAAAAAACTGACGTCTCATCCAGCAACATTGGTTTAAAAGGGACTATCTTAAAAGCATGGTTGTTTATTAGAAAAGCGTTCATCCACATGAACCCACGCAGATATGCCACCGAGAGCACGGAGGGGGGGGTGTAGGACAAAAAGTAAAACCTGTGTCAGCCAGTCAGGATCCTTCGAAGTGGCCACGACTTTGTTAAGAACCAAACACGCCGCCTTTTTGTAAAATTCAACCTATCAGAGCAGTTGGGATGTAAAAACAGACGAGCAAAATGTAAAAATGTGCCTTTTTTTCACTTAGTGATTGGCTAAAACAACAATACTCGCAAATGTAACATTAACATACCCAGCTATGTGTGGACACGGCCTTATCTTGACATGCTTATGACTTTAATAGGACACAAATATGGATATTGAAATATGCAAATAAAGGACTGCTGTTTATAGTTTAGGTAACAGTTGACTGAATTCTTTAAATGTTCCTAAGTTTTTTCATGTCGTTTAGAAAAACTGAACTAAAGTGTAATGAATTGTCAATGTCTTGTCATTTTCCTTTTTAAGAACAGCTACAAATGTTGAATGTAATTGTTAAAAGTCGTCACAACCGTTTTGTTTGTCTCTGCAGGTAAAAAGCTGACAGGTATTCCAATGTGCGCTCTACTGTCCAACAAGCGCTACGAGCTGCTGTACAACTGTGGCGTTCAGCTGCTGCATGCTGCCAGGCCTCTGGCGGCGTTCGAGTGTCTGATGGAGGCGGTGCAGGTTTACCACTCCAACCCTCGACTGTGGCTGCGGCTCGCAGAATGCTGCATCTCCGCTAACAAAGGGGTACGTCGGTCCTCGCTTGTGCTGCTTTCGTTGTATTTTAGACTTCTTCCTTTATCAACTTGTTTGTGGGTCAGTCAAAGTAAAGCTACAACAAAATTACATGAATGTGGTCATTGTACCATCCAGGGGAGAAATTCAGTGGCGGGAATCATGCTAAGCTAGTTGGAACAAAAGCTAAAAGCTAATTTGGTTTTTTGAAAACCCCAATATTGTTAAAGTTACTCGATTATTGAATTATTGGACAAAAAGTAAATTTATTTTAAATATTATTTGTGTTTGATATATTCTTTATACTCTATATAAAGAAACATATCAAACAACTTAATAAAAGAAAGTAGCAATGGAAGAACGGAATATTTTAGTTGTATTTGCTACTCTGATTCAGAAAGTTGTTTTTACATCTGCTGGTTTATATAAAGGTTGCTGTTGGGTTTTACAGGTTCTGATGTCTGCTGATTTTTTTTTCCAGGGCTCAGAGCAGGAAAGCAAAAGTTTACCTAGTAAAAAAGGAATAGTCCAGTCTGTAATTGGACAAGGATACCACCACAAGATTGTTCTGGCATCGCAGTCCTCGCAGAACAACAACTACAGGTCAGTAACCCTCATCCTCGAACTTAAAATGTACAATTCTAGATTGTTCTGTTCACCTTTCCTGAACAGCAGTTTGAAGCCGTCAGTGAGAAACCCAGTGCGATCAATTCACCTCAATTTTTTTTTATTTGTTTGAAAGTTCTAAACTTTGAGGTGTGCTGCTGTTTGTTTAGTGAAGGCCAGTCGGCTGCGATCCCTGTAGCGAGCATGGAGTTTGCGGCCATCTGCCTGAGGAACGCTCTCCTGCTGCTGCCTGAACACCAGCAGCAGGACGCCAAGGCTGAGAACAGTTCCAAGAACTCCTGTCAGTCGGGGAGCGCAGAGAGTGGCAGCGAGAACAGTGACCCCTGCAGGTCAGAATTGCATCTGTGTTTTTTTTTTTTTTTTTTTTTTTTTGCAAGTCATGACTTGATGAGCATTTACATGTTTATTGTTTATATGGAAATATGCATTTATCTGTCGTAAAATTGGAATGTTAGTCTCACTATTTTTATTAACCTGTTTGACATTGAGTCATACTCACCCTTACAATACACATGTGTTATATATGTGTGTGTTTGTGTATGTATGTATGTATGTATGTATGTATGTATGTATATATGTATGTATATATATATATATATATATGTATATATATATATATATATATATATATATATATATATATATATATATATATATATATATATATATATATATATATATATATATATATATATATATATATATATATATATATATATATATATATATATATATATAT
>JAVLVB010000590.1:150947-172199 GCA_032876305.1 Orestias chungarensis | reverse complement strand
TATATATATATATATATATATATATATATATATATATATATATATATATATATATATATATATATATATATATATATATATATATATATATATATATATATATATATATATATATATATATATATATATATATATTCTAGTAAATTCATTTTTATGTCTAGGATGGATGCATGATATTAAATAAGATTAATTGCTCTTGACCTTTGCAGTGGGAAAAGTCAGGAAGCTGATAAGTTTTTTTCTGCACCTCCATCAACTCCACTCAGAAAGCAGGAGGTTGAAAACCTCAGGTAAAAACACAAACACAGTAATGATGCGAGAGTAGCGTGTTGGTTACGCTCTAACGTAACGTGATGTGTAGGTGTTCCATACTGGCCTGTAGTGCTTATGTGGCGCTGGCACTCGGAGACAACCTGATGGCTCTGCACCACGCTGAGAAACTGCTTCATCAAACCAAGGTTTCTGGCTCTCTCAAGTAAGTAATTATCCAGTAGGGTGGATGTATACCAGGAAGTTTTACTATGGATGAAAACTGTAGAAGAAATTACTATTCAATAAAATCTGTGATAATTTATATTGAATTTAAGGAGACTACCCTGAGAAAGACGGTAGGTGATAGAGAGTTTTAGTTTGGTAAATTAAGTGTTGCTACTTTTTTTCTGATGATGACCTAAAGCCCTCTGCTAATTCTCTTTGCCTCAAATAATGTACTTTTGAGTGAACACTTTAGTATATCAACAACTTCTAATGTGCCTGTTTGGAAGCTTCAACACATCTAAATTGCCAAAATCCATAAAGTTGCTGCTATGATATCATATAGACTATTGATAGGCATTATTGTATTTGTTCTCATGATTAAGGTTCCTGGGTCATCTGTACGCCGCCGAAGCCCTCATCTCGTTGGATAGAATATCTGACGCAATCACTCACCTTAACCCAGAGAACATCTGCGATGTTTCAATGGGAGTGCTCACCAGCGAGCTGGACCAGGGTGTGTGAATGAACTTTTTGACAAAAAAGAAAAAAAGCAAGCCGAACGTTTGGTCTTTTTTTTTCTCTTACTAACAGTTTTTTTTTGTGTTTGTTTCGTTTTTTTATTTTTAACAGGACACGAAAAGGGAGATGAACCCATCGAGCCCTGTAAGTTCTAACATGTTAACCTTACTCAAAAAGCAAACGGTAATAAATAAATCCATATACAAAGAAGTGATTTGGTTCCCTGGGTTTGCAGCAGCGAAGAAGATGCCGCTGTGTTACCCTGGCAGTGTGACGACAGCTCGCGCCATGATGCTCTTCAACCTGGGTAGCGCCTACTGTTTAAGGAGCGAGTATGAGAAGGCGCGCAAAAGCCTCCACCAGGTATGCGTGATTGTACGAATCAAAAATATTGAGCACAACGGAAACATTGTGAAGAACTTCAGAGTGCATTTGTTGCTCTGTTTTCTTATGTTACTTAACCATCTCTTCTTCTTTATTTATACTGCTGGTTAGAGAAAATATCACAAAGGAAGTAAAAAAAAAAAAAAACTACTTTCTTTTTATCATATGATCTTTATGAATGCTACTGGTTTTCATTCTTTTTGTTGGTTCATGAAAAACAAGCTATTATAACAACAGATATTTGTCCTTATGTTGTTTGGTTTTATAGAAAGTCTGATCTATAAATTGTATCCTGAACCCATATTAAAATAATGTGGTAAAAATGACACTCTTGCTTTAAATGCTCCTTTTACTGAAGACAAGAACTGATGAGTTTCTGAATGTTTTGTCCACCGTTTTATGTTCATCAGGCTGCATCGATGATGAACTCCAAGGAGATTCCGCCTGAAGCCATTCTGCTAGGAGTTTACCTCGAGCTACAAAATGGTTGGTTTTTCTTAAAGCTTTCTGAAATGATTAAACATCAGAATTTTATGAAGTACTACGACAAATGAAAGCGTTTTGCTGTGCTTGCTTCCTCACAAATGATTCTTATCCAAATATTTTGACGTAATGCTTTTTATTTTTATTTTATTTTTTTGATCAAACAAAACATTTTTGAATGATCTTCTGGCTTCCATTGTTTGTTTAGTTTATATGTAACTAGATTGTTCTTTTTTTATCCCCTACAGCAACTAGTCAACATCTCCAGTTGCTAAAATAGATCAAATTAAGATCATGGACCTGTGATTAAATGGTTGGGTGTTGCCAGACTACACACAGTTGATGTTGCGCTCACTTCCTCCAACGTGACTTTTTGAAAAAGTTTAGGTCCTTCTTTTTTTGCAACCAAGTGTTGTATATTTTCTCTAAATGGGTTGTGGAGGGAGTAATCTCTTCTACATCTATACACAACAACACTGATGAAAAGTAGGTTCCATCAGAGGCAACCGCTTTACTACACACCACTCACCACTGTTGAATTAACTTTAATGCCTCCAATGAAGCTCTTTTCTTACTGATCCCAGACCAGATGCAGTGATAGATCAGGACTTTTTATTCACGAAATAAGCTGGGTGTGAGTCCCTTACTGTAGTATTCCGGTTAACTAGATGGCTGAAACCTTTCTTATTAAACTCAGTTTGTAACAGCTAAGCATGTTTATTGCATGCAGACAGCAGACATGCTTTACTTTAAAGCATATAAGCCACACAAAAAATTTAAACATTTTTCACCACATGATATCAGTGGAGATTTGCTTTGATTAGATCACTAGAACCTCTGGTATTAGTCCGTGGAGTTTTTTAACCAACTAACTGTCTTTGATTATTTCTTTCTTCAATATGTTGGCTTTTTTCTGTTCTGTGCAGGCAAAGTTTGTTAGAACCATATTATAAAATATTTATAGTATTTAAACACTCACTGTACATGTGTGAATACAGTCGCAGAAGGTGTTCAATTTTAGTTGTCTTAACTTTTGATACAGTTTTTCCTCCCTGTGTTTTTTCTTTTCCCAGGAAACACACAGCTGGCCCTCCAGATTATCAAGAGGAACCAGCTGCTGCCCACAACGGTTCACAGGTCGTCCCCAGACTCTCGCCAGAAACCTTCCCAGTCATTCCCGTCTGTCCACCCCGTCCAGTTGCCCACACCCTTCGCACAAGATCAACGGAAATAAACCGTACATTCAACTACCAAACAGCCAACCTTAATATTTATGAATTTCCAGCAATGTGGTAATCTGCCGCTTTACAGCTGTCCAGTAATGGTGACCAGCTGGATTTTCGTTTTTCATTTGACAGAGGAATTTGTGCTATATGAACAATGAAAATAAATTTATTTACTATATGTGTTGTGGACTTCATTAAACTTTTGCCAAATAAGGACTTTCTAACTTTAAAAAAAATAAAGTTTATCTTATGGAAACCTGGAGATGATTAGGTGCTTCTTGATGAGCTACTAGCAGTTTATGGCAGTTTACTGTCAATACAGCAGCAAGCTGGAAGACTCAAATTAGGCAAAACGAAATTTCAGATGCACTTTATTCACCAAGTCCAGAACATGATTTGCAAAGAGATGGAAGTCACAACATCTGATCCTCCTTGGATGTAGCTATGACAGCCTACATTACATAATTTAGAAGATAGATCCCCATCACACACCAAGTCTTACAAGCACGTCCTTCAGCTGACATTCACAAGATAAACAAAGCAAAATCCACCCTGTCTGCCTCCATTATACATAGAAACATTCAGAAACCTTGTTTTTATACTTTTGTTGCATCGATGGATGATTAAATATAAATGGAGAGCGCTACCTCACAGTTTAACCGATTTGGATGCATCTTAACCACTCAACAGAAATGCTCTCTCTTTTGTATTTAAGTAAAATTTCCTTCAAAGAATTAGTGTTGAGCTTACTTTTAAAAACTAAATTATCATTTGTTGTTAATTTTAAAGTCTCTGTTAAAATGTGTCCCAGCAGTTTAAAAAAAACACTGATAAAACTGTTCTATAATTATCAATACCAGATATCTCACCAGTTTTTTTTGACTGCTTGCACTTAAAGTACTGATTACATAAAATCTGATTAAATATGTTGTAGAAAGCAAGTAAAGTAGCGATTGAACTATTTGACCTTTCCTTCAAGTCTTCAGCAATATTATTTTCTCCAGTAACCCAAGTGTGGCTTAAGTTTAGATACATTTTTGTGTTGTAAAATTATAACTGTTGACGAGACGGATCAAGGTTCACATTTGAGACTAGGTCACTGTCAGACAGAAACTAAAATACTTGCACAGGAGTGTACATAGAAAACAATTGTAGAAATGGAGCCGTTTCTGGTTTTAAATTAGGGAACGAAGAGTCGGGTGAAAGGAAATCCATTAGGCATCCCTGCTAAAGGTCACAAACCATAGCCTGATGATGTTGAAGCGTTAGAAACCAGCCCTCTGGTTTTTGGATCTTTCTTTTAACTCCTCCGATATGCAGTCTCCCTCCGTTTCCTTTAACTCTGAATGTTGCTTACATCCACATTTTTGTCCTTCCATTTTTAGAAGTGTAACATCATGGTGGACTACTGATCTCTACATATATACCATAGATTTACAAGTTGATCTGCTGTCAAGACGAGGCTGGGATACAGAAAAACACGCCGACTGTATTTAGTAAGAAACAAAGGATGCATGGAAAATAACCTCAATATAATAATGTCAGGAACAGTCGAGGATCTGTGATGTTTTAGGACCGTATGTCTTCCCAAGGCAAATAAGAATTTGAGAACAGATGTGAAGACGAATTACTGCTTGTTTATACTTGGAAACATTGGGGTCTGAACAGTTTTATTCACGCAACGGAACAGCCACACATCACAACACATGTTTTACAAACATCTCTACATCATCAATCAAATGTACATTTTTTTGTTTTTTATATATATATATATATATATATATATATATATATATTTTTTTTTTTTTATTACTTATTTACAGATTGTGCATACAAAACCTCAAAACTGACATTTTCCAAAGTCCCAAAAAATATATCTAATATATATTTTACATATATTTGGCTCAAGTCTTCCAATCCCAGGGAACACACAGGTCACCGTCCTGCATGACAGAATAAAAGTGGGAAACACAGACATGGAGCCCCTGCATGAGTGGAGAGTGTTGCTCCATGAGGCGTTTGCAACAGAGGATCATCTGACCGGAGCTCACGCTGGGCTCCTTGGAAAGACTTCTTAGAGACAACTGCTGAAGACATAACTTCACTGCTGCCTCCTCTTCCATCTGCAACCTTTACGGATCACACGTGAGAAAATGAGTCAGTGTTGATGAACAGATGTGTTTTCTTTTATCAAAGTTGGGCTCAGAATCCTCATCTGATGTGTCGGAGTCCAGCCTGCATTATTTTTTTATTTTTATGTTTCAACCAAGAAACATACAAGAACACGATAAAACAGAAGCAATGGAGATTCATATATCAACATGAATACATTATCTAATGTTATTAATGCTGCTCAAAGGTTGTAGTCTTTTAAGGGTAGATATAATACAACATTTTATATTGGTGTAATTGTAACCTATTTGTTTGTTTTTGTTCTAGGACTGGAATATCTTCTCATTGTAATAGGGTTCCTTAATATTTTAAATAATTTACTGCAGTTTCATCAGAAGTTTTGATGTAAAGATAAAAAAGAAAAAGGGTTTACAAAAATCAGAAATCATAACAAGGTCTTCACATACACCGTTATTGATTTTAATTTTGTGTTTTAATCTTGTGTCTTCTTTTCAACCTAATAAAGTAACATGTTTTTTTTCTCCCATTTCTGTGACAATCAAACAGATCAGCCTTGTCTAGATTCTGTAGTAAATGCTTTTAAGCAATTTTTTATGCAATTCAGATATATTTTCTGGTAGAATACTGTTTAATTAAACCATTTATTTTATTATCTCTGCCTCTAGTCCCCCTTTTTTTTAGTTCCATTTCAGATTCAGTTTTCACAAAACATCTTCTTTAGCTCATATTGCTAATTTTCATAACATGCCTTCTGACTGCAAGTTCTAGTCCAATATTCAATTTTTTCCTCTATTTTAATGCATTTTATTTCATCAGTTACTAAACCAAAAATAAACCCTCGATTTAGAAGATTCTGTTTTGTTTTTCTGTTCCCTTCTATACATCAGTCAGATCAAAGGTTAAAATAATTGTCGCTCATTTTCTCTGTCTGAATTGTACCTCCTAACAAAAATAGAATGTTGCAACTAATAACATAAAACACCCATCTGCATCCGAGACTGAGGAAGATACATCTCAAACCACACAAACTAAAGAAACAGTCTTACTGAGCTCTTTGTAGGGTACGACTTCTGGCCTCGACTGCATGTCTCTGGAGGAAGGCCTGCAGTCTGTAAGGGTCACAGCTGATGGGGATAATGAAGTGTCCCATCTCATGGAGACTAGGTGTAGAGCGATCACTGTCACACAGAAAGAGCAAAGTTTTTTTTATAAAACATCAGTGGTGAGATCTAATCTGATTCAGTGTACTTAAATAGATCCAGTTCATAACCCATGTCACCTCAATGCACTTTACAAGAATTTTTTTAATCATTTCTGATGCAAAATTGGAAAATGCATGTTCATAAATTGGAAGCTGGATAAATACGATTTATTTTTAAATAAAGTTTAGGTAAGGTTTTTGGGATTTTATTGGAATTTATGGACTGGAATGTATGTAGACTCTTGTAACTAGAGATGACATGTGGCTCTAAATAAATAAACTGACTTGCACCATGGGAAGATTAAATGGGAACATACTTTCTCAGCACCACGCTGAGACCATGAAGGCTTCTAGGATGCAGGTGCAGACGTTGAGACATTAGGTTTTTGTGGAAAGCGCTTAGTGTGCTGTAGTGCTCGGCAATAAGCTGTATCGGTCCCAGCTTCTCCAGGTGGATTACCTGGGGTCCACCCAGAAGGTCACTGATTCTTTCCTTCAACCAATCAGTCTGCTGATGAAGGCTCCGATAGCTGGGCAGCTTCTGAAATAACTGGAAGTAAGTGCAGAGGAGCGTTAAAGAGAATAAACTGGAAGAAGAAGCACGTATAATGATTACAGCTGCATTACTTTGGTCCACTGATGGTGAACATCAATGGTTCCCAGCATGACGTCTCCAGATGCGTTCATGCCCGACTGATCGGCGAACACAACTGTATGCCCTGGTGGGAATATGGAGCACCAATTAAATCGTGAGGCCTCCGGAATCTGCGCTTCTTTTTATATTACACTAATCCAATTCAATAACGCAAATTCACTAATTGTCAGCTGAAGGTGCCTCCGTCATTTTAATCCAATCATACATATATTATCAAAGATTGCATCGTGTTCAGTTTATTATTCAGGTCTGTTTAAGAAGTTTTCAATTTAAGGAAAACCAGCATTAGCTCCCTCTGTCCATTTCAGATGTATTCCCCCATTTTTGGGTCATGAAATATAAGGTGTCCTATTTAGGCTTTAACATAGCTCTATTTCAATTGCTTGACAACAGAATGTAATATGAATCAAAGCCTGCAGCACTTCCTTAACATCACTTATGACATTAAATAATCAATTAATAAAATGATTTTGGTACAATCATTTCCATAATTTCAACTTTTAATTGTTTTCATTCGTAACAGTCACAGCAGCTGCCGGCCAATGAGGGTTGACGTAATGAATAGGGTCATAACAGGGGAGCGTACCCCAGAGTGAGATACTAGTGCTACCGGAGAGCCATGGTTGTTTTTCTTAACTGGATTCTTAAACCTTGCACATGTACAAAGGTTCCAGTATGATCCGTTTAAAAGGTTGTAGATCTGAAACAGCTAGAGACTAGCAAATCTGGTTTGCTAAAAGCGTATTACCTGCAACTGTTAGGTGTGTTTTTAATTAAATGGTTAATATCATCAATCTGCAGTAAAATTTTATCTTTTTAGAACACATTTCAGTAGTAGATCAGCTTTGTTTTAAAAGTAACATTTTCAGTATTTTCTGTGATATAAATACTCAGCAGATTTAAACTTAAATTTTTATTCTAACAGTCCATAGAAGTTTTTTACCTTGACTTTTTTAAATGTTTTTTGGTTTGTTTGTTTGTTTTGTTCATACAGCAAACAAACAGTTCTTCAGGGTTTACAAGAGAATGTTCTTGGATCTGAATAATAGTTAGAAGCATCTCACCAAAAATATGTTTAGCTTCTGGTTTATTTCTAAATAACTCCTAATAACTGAAACTGTACCTTGCAGATTGATCAGGTCTTCCGGGTTCTGGTGAGACAGTCGGCTCAGACTCTGGAGCTGAGAGCACTTGTGAGCCACTCCCCAGCTCCGCTGCCACCTGAAACACAGAAATAATCACTACTGCGTCTAAAAACGAATCTGTGTACACATTCTTCTGGAAGCTCATCACCCCATTATTTTTAATAAGAAAAAAATATTATTCTATTCTTAAAAGGTTTTTCAGATATCTAATAAAGTCTGACAAGTGACCATTTTAGCTTAATCAATAACCCTAAAGAGAATACTGAACATTGCCTTTTAATATAAGACACTGCAGTTCCTGTCAGTATTGGTTTGTTCTTTGGTTCATATCCATATATTTTAGTGATGTTCTGTTTATTATGCACGTCTTATTAGTGTATACTTGTGAATTTAAATTAGCTTGACATTAAATGTGCATTTTGATTTCTGTCCCTTTTATCTTAACCTGAAAATGTGCAATGGTATTGAGAAATATTAAAATATCTCCTGGGGTTCTTATGTGTACAAAAGCTGAAATAGGAAGTTTTAACATTTACTATGTTAAACCTATCAACTGACATAATTACATGGAACTAAGTTGGCTTTTAGCTTCGGTAAAAAAAAGTTATTTTATACAACTTGTTCAGAAGTGGCTCTAGCACCAGCTTCAACTTTGGTGGAAAAAAACCAAACAACCCAGGCAGGCAGCCAAGAGATGGACAGTAACTTTAGAGGGGCTGGAGAGAGCCACAGCTCAGGTAAGACAATTTGTTGACATGACAACATTACCCTAAATACACTTGGTGCCACTGTATGAAGCTGAATAAATGGCAATCCTAGAAGAAAACCTGTTAGAGGTAATTATTCATGTCCAGGTCAAAGTATTTTTTCTAACTATTTACATCCTTCAGTGGGGTGTCTGAGATGCATTGTGAAAAAAGGCATGCTTGTCGTTTGAGCAGTTGACAGGCCGTGGCTACTGATGGTGTAAGGTTATCTGTAAGGTATCTGGCAGACATGATGGCTGCACAGCATGGTTCCCCTGCTGGAACTTACTATTCCAGAACATAAGATCCAATTGCCTGACCTGCCACCAAGTCTTGAGGACACTCAAAGATTATGAAACAATTATGTTGTCGAACTTTTGGAACTAGGACGGCATGGGAAGCGGCTTTGAAACCAAACCTCTGAAACTACATCATTACTTGTGGATTATGTACACCAAAAACAAGTCTTGGGATTATATTATGTTTCCTTTCATTTATACAAACAGCTCTTAGTCCTCTTTATTAGGTTTTACTTATGGAGCAAATCAGGTTGAACATGAAGAATGGCTAAACATGTCATCATCCTGGGTCTGAAAAGCTTATGCGATTTCATAATTCAATTCCAAAGTCGAGGCTTGAACAGAATGCCTGAGGCGTCTTTGTTACTCACGTATGACATGTATGTAGAAATGCTTTCCACACTTGATGAATTACAGAAAATAACAACAGGTGTTTCAATAGAATGTATCAGTTTGTTGCGCAGGAGATCTTTAACAGCCCTAATGATCCTTGAAGGTCATCAAATAGGTATTGATGTAGTTTATAGGTTGCTGATGTTAGCGTCATGTTAAGATCATCTGTTGTCCGAACATAAACGAGTAGGTTATTTCTTGGTTATGCAAATCTGATGAATACTTGGATGTAAACGTAAATACTGACAGTCTACTCCAAAGATTAGGATACTTGGCCTCAATCCTTCTGGCGGCCTAAAAAGTTTGTTAACTATACCCTACTAAATTAGGGATATTTGGCTTTCGGGTTGAATTTCAGGATGAGCCCAAAATGCATTCAAACCTTAACAGGTAAACTTAATGCAACCTTCTCTAAGCTTTTCAACGATCCTGTCCAACTGTTAAATGTTTCAGTACTTTTGCACATGTTGCTGTTCTCTAACGAGGAGCTTAACAGCAAAAGTCACAACATGTGTTTGATCCTCGAATCGACCAATAAATGTCCTGGATTCATTACAGCTGGTGTTTAAACAGTCGTCCTCATCAGGCTGTTCACATTGTGACATCATGAGACCAAGACGACACCTAACAATGGATCAACAGTACCTGGCCATTCCAATGCTTCAAACAGGACGTTCTCAGACGGACGTGGCCACTGAGCTCAGAGTGTCATCAGCAGGTTGCAACAGAGATACCAAGAAACTGGAAGAGTTACAAAAAGGCGCAGAAGTGGAAGTCCTTTGGCCACATCCCATGCTGATGCTACATTGTGAACAATGCCCTGAGAAACCGGATGATGAATGCCACTCAACTCCAGGCAAGTTTAAGGGAGGTGAGAGGTACCCAAGTGTCACGTCAGACCATTCAAAACCGTTTACATCAGCATGGTCTGCGTGCTAGACGACCTGCAAGGGTACCTGACCACACCAGCAGGCACGGGCGTCATCGTCTTGCATGGGCCAGGGAGCATTTACGCTGGAAGAGGGACCAGTGGGCTTCAGTGCTGTTCTCTGATGAAACTCGATTCACATTGAGCAGAAATGATGGCCGCCAACGATGTCGGAGACGTCAAGGAGAGCGTTATGCATCAGCCACTGTTGTCTCCAGACCAGCTTTTGATGGTGACTGTGTCACAGTGTGTCCAGTCTGTATAGAACTGCTCTACACTTTGTGAATGGTACAATGACAAGCCCACACTGCCTGAATAACATCATTAATCCAGTGATTGTGTCCCTACATGAACAACACAGACCTAATTTCATCTTCATGGAAAACAATGCTCCAGCTCATCGGGGTCGCATCATCAGGGAACGGCTGTTTGAGACTGGTGTACCTCAAATGGAGTGGACTGTACTTTCTCCAGACCTGTATCCCATTGAAAACCTGTGGGATCAACTGAGTCGCTGTGTAGAGGCTTGAAACTCTGCACCCCAAAACCTCAATGACCTGATGGCTGCCCTTCAAGAAGAGTGGGCTGCCCTTCAAGAAGAGTGGGATGCCCTACCTCAGCAGACAATAAGCTGACTTGTGAACAGCATGAGACGACGTTGTCAAGCTGTAATTGATGCTCAAGGGCACATGACGAGTTATTGAGACGTTGATATTTTTTGTTGTGGTGTACACACCATTGTTGTTAACTTTTGTTTCAACAAATTGTTTGAGATGAAGAAATCACCATTGCATCCTTCTACTTAAATGTCTTACTTTCGTGATATGATATCACTTTAGCGGGAACTTTTTACATTTTCCACAAATTTCATCCGAAAGCCAAATGTCCTTAACTTTTTGTGAGTATTGTATGTTTGGTGTATGGAGGTATACAAGAAAGTCAACCAATTTCCAATAGGCCAGGGGCTCTAACCCTCATCCTCGAGAGCTTTAGATCCAACCCTGTTTCAACACAGCTGTATCATATGATTCAGCACTATCAAGTTTGGAAAAAAACTGGTAACGAGCCAATACTTTGCTTCAGGCGTGCTGAAGAAGGGTTGCATCTACAACCTGCAGGACAGTAGCTCTCGAGCACCAGGGTCGGAGAACCCTGCAATAAGCCTAGCCAGGAAACCTCTGGAAGTTATGGGATGGGTCAGTTTGTGTAGTTCTCATGAGGGCGATGAGTAACACACCAAATCCTATTAAACTGGTGTGGAAAAAGTTAAAAGATATATGGAGAAGATCTCTTAGAGGGATTTCTATCACTCTTAACCCCATAGTAGGTCCCCAACTGAGGGATAGGAACAATCTTAATGATATTAAAGCCATTATAGTCCAAGATCCTGGGATTTCTATAGTATAGGGATACAAGTCTACGCTACTTCTCTACTCCTTAACCTTTTATTTTGGGCATTGGAAGAGACTTGGAAGAGATTAGCATCCTACTTTTATGAACACACAGTCTACAGTTCTTATTCACTCCAAGTGATGAAAATGGGATGCTTTAGTCTTCTTTGGGCCTAGTTACATATTACAGCTGTCAACTGCCACTGCTGTTCCACATCAGTTCCTAGAGAGTGTAGCATCACTACCGAAGGAGGCCTACTTTGATTTGTGAAATTACTGGATCTTTCCATTAAAGTTAGAGGTAGACGTCCCATATTGTTGCAGAATACGGAAGAACCAAGCCTACCTGATATCCGCCAAATGAAACTTTTGACACAGTTCCTTCCTTAATCTGCTGAGCTCTTCTCTCCGAGGAAGGCTAGCAATTTGTTTCTTTGTTGCCTCAGGTTCACTTTTTCTCAGCCAAAGGCTGCCAAAGGTGGAACAAGAAACGAAGTTTGAGAACAAAATCAATTAAGAAACATAAAAATCACACATACATCAATGCGCTGCAGTTAAGTTATGCTACAGAGTGAAACAGAACGCAGAGGGTGGTCACATATTTTTGTCCTATAGACTATACTAAATTAATACTTGATGTACTGTATTTAGACATAACAAGAACAAAGAAGTAGGAGTCCGTGTACTAACTGGAGTGTAGGTTCCATTCTCCTGGCTTGCTGCAGCTCGTGCTCAGGGTCTCTGAAACCTGTAAAAGCGTAGTAGCTTTTATCCCATTTTATAGGTCGATAGAAAGGAACTCCTCTGTCAGACACATTTTTAGAAGTCCCAAAACTTTCTTTGAGTTCCTTCATGTGTTCCACCGGCAAGCTGCAGGATGTCAGCACGTTCATCACAGTACTTAAAACATCGTTTGTGTCAAGAATGAAACTGACAGACCGGAAACCTGTAAATTCTAGCAGAAAGTTTGAAGTAAATAAAAAATTAAGTAAATAAAAACAGCATTTCCATTGTCTCAAGTAAAATGAGCATAAACTGTACCTGAAGAGACGGCGTCTGGTTGTTTTTCTGTGATCTCTTTTGTTTCCCTGACATAGAAGGTGAGCTCCATCGGCTGAACTAATTTTGAGCCAGGCTTCTGCAAATTTTCTAAGTAGCCGTTTAATCTCTTCAAAGAATTCTCATTCACCTCCTGCAAAAAAAGCAATTAAACAACTTCAAATAACAACCTGGATGCATGTCACAAGTAGATCCACACAGAACCATATGTTAACCTATTTTGTACACCAGGCTAATACAAAAATGAAGCTACAACAGAAAAGCTACAAAATAAATGAGCATACCTTTATCCCTCCATATATTTTGTATCTGTAAGAGCATTGGAGGTAAAGCCAGACTTGAGTATAACATTGGAGGCAAAAACAAAGAAACCCATAGCAACCTACCGCGCTATTTAGCAACATTACCAGTAACACAGAAATTGTACATTGGTAACCCTCAATACATTTCCATAGACCAGATCCTTGTTTTCTTTAAAAATGTTTTGAATTCATTTGAAACACTATTTTTATAGCCTATGTAATCCTTTATGTTTGCTTGTCTCCCAGTAGTAAAATGTGTTTGTATCAAAAGCCCCTCTGACCACACAGCCAGGTTTTCCTCATTCTCTGGAGATTGTCTGGTATTTGAGAAAAGTCAACGTTGCATCTGCATAAAGATACATTAGCTTGGGAAAAACAATTTACTATAGTTTTTGATTTGTTTTTCTTAGTTATTTTTAATTATTTCTTAATTATTTTTTAATTTTGTGACTTGATTCCGTTCAGTATTGGGTCTTCCAATATTATATATACCTGAAACTTCTTAGCTAGTTTGTTTCTTAATCAAATAATTATTCTGAATTATTTTAAATAACACAGAAACTTACCCGTTCTCTGGGATACTGACCAAAGAAGTCTGGATGAACAGCAAAGTAAAATGGTCTCAAAGCGTTGACGGCCTCTGCACCAGACAGAGCTCTCTGGTGGACCAGATAGGAGGTCACCTGCTTCCTTTGAGACCTTAAACCAGAAAAGACATTTTCATTGTAACTATTCTACTTAGTGTGATTCTACATAAATAAAATATTGTAGTTTGAGTAATTATGATGAATGTTGCAACTATAATCATTCAGAGTTATGACTTTTACTTGACCCATTTACTGCTAAGCAATGGTCTATATAAATTTGAAACTTAAAAAGAAGAATGTTCTACATGTTCAAGTTTATTTGTATAGCACATTTTCGTGTGTACAAGACAATTCAAAGTGCTTTACATAGGAAAAAAGAGCAGAAAATGAAACAATTAAATCAACTTTGAATTTAAAAGAAATAAAATACAATAAAAATAATAATTATATTAATAATATTCTCAGTTGCTATATGCATAGTTAAATGAGGCTGTTTTCAGCCTGGATTTAAACAACGGCAGAGTTGAAACCAGTTTCACCTCTTCAGGAAGACTGTTCCAGATTTTAGGAGCATAAAACCAGAATGAAGCCTCCTCTTGTTTGGTCCTGACTCTGGGCATCAGCAGGAGGAGACTACCTGACGTTCTCAGAGTCCTGGCTGGTTCATATAGCTCTAAAATGCCAGATATGTACTTTGGGGCTAAACCATGAAGAGACTTGTACACAAACAAGGCTGTTTTAAAGTCTATTCTTTGAGTGACAGGAAGCCAGTGCAGAGACTTGAGCACTGGACTAATGTGGTCATATTTCCTGGTTTTGGTCAGAACTCGAGCAGCAGCATTCTGGATGTTCTGAAGCTGTCTTACGGCCCGTTTAGAAGGCCCAGTGAGCAGGCCGTTACAGTAGTCTAACCTGCTAGAGATAAAAGCATGGATAACTCTTTCTAGGTCTGGTTTAGAGACTATTGCTCGGATTCTGGCAATGTTTTTAAGATGATAAAAGGCTGCTGATGTTACTGATTTAAGAAAGCCCGCAGCGCATAGTTTACAGTATTATATTGTTCTGTTCTGTTAAGTTTTACATGTTCTGTTACTGAATAGATCCTTGAATGCACCACTGGTACACACCGAACAGGCAACACTTTTTTTCTGCCCGTCTCTTTCGTTAAGAAGTTAAGAGATGTTTACTTGCAGTTGTCCATGTCCTGGTTTATGTTAATTGAGGGTCTTTTGTGTGGTGGTTGTTTGACTTATTGGTACAATTAGACAATCTGTTGCATTAAACTTCCTCAGTTCTGCTGAACAGAAGGAAATTCAGCATGACACGTTCTGCACTCAAATGAAGCACCTTGGACTGACGACATCAACAGGTCAACGCTGTCTTGGCGGCAAAAAGGGTCCAAGCACTAGAAAAATAGGCAGCTGGTCATAATTTTATGACTGATTGGATTACCTATCTGCATCTTTGGGTTTAAAGTTGTTACAAGAGGGTGTCAAATAATACCTTAATTTAGTTTCTTCATACCATAACATTTATATGTATATCCCACATATGGACGTAACAAGTCCTTAGCTATGTCAAGAAATTGTCTGTTTTGCCAAGATTGGACTCCAATAAAATAAGCCTCTAATAGAACCCTAGCGTTTGCCTGAAAAATAAAGGTGAGAGAATCTAAGGAAATGTATTACCTGGTGGTGCATCGCAGGAGAGCGTTTACAGACATCACTGATGGGCCCAGATGAACTTGACACCAGGTCATTGGTCCTGAATGAGACTCATCTGTATCTGAGAGATAGCCCAAAAATATACACTAGTTTCTCAAGAGCTGGTAGAACCCTAAACAACTCGCCAGAAAAATATAATCTGACGATACAGAGTTTGAAATCAACCGGAATTTAAATAGACTGGTGGGCAAGAGCCGTGTTTTTTGTTGTTCAGGACTGTACATTATAGCCTTATTCCTTTAAAATCATTGAGAAATCATCTTAAATAAACTATTTTAAAGGTATCCAAAATACATGTGTTTATGTAAAAAGTTGATAAAAAAAATAAAAAAAACACACACCAGTGTCAAACTTAAGAAGTCTCTCTCAGCATAGTGGTAAAAACTTGTCCTTTGACCGCACAAGGCTATCTTTCATTGATCCTAGATTACCTGTTTCTCAAGGATGACTCAAGTAAATATCTGTGTCTGGGTAGAGATTAATTAGTTGGGATAAACCATATTTAATATTGTTTGCGTGTCTATTTCACTATGTTTTGTTAGGTGTTAAAACTGTTTAGGTACACATAGTTTCATAGCTTTTCATAAAGTTAAATGGGAGTTTACTTTGTGCTACCATATTTTTTACTTTGTCTGTTCTCTAAACTGCTTTTTCAATTTCTTTGTACCAAGTCAATAAACATTCTGATCAAAGTTTATTGATATTTTGTCTTTATTCTTTTTAAACCAATATATGTGTAAACAGTTTTATGGTCATTACCATGTTTATAAGAGCTTTGGGTGTTTTCCTTAGGGAGTCAATAATTTTGACCTTATATATATGCTTGTAAAACTAATGTGGTTAATGATTATTTTTTTTATTTTTTGGTTTTGGACTGATTACTTCTGAATCAATGTAGTTGGCTATTCTATATTTCCGATTCCTTTTTCAAAACTTTTCATCCCCATTTCAGAATGAAGGATTTCTTTCGCTGCGTCTTTTTCGTTCCCCATTCTAAAGACTTCGTTGTTACATCCGTGTCAAACTGATCAGACATCAAATGTTGATAGACATACATTTTGTTCTTTGCTTTTATAGATGAACAGTCATAGCAGGGTTAACTTGGAGCAAAAAGGTCCAGGTTTAAATCCAATCTATACTCTAAAACCAAGCATAATACATTTATTTCCCAATCTCAGTCACACATGCTGCTACGTAAATACTTATCTAGAGCCATTTTTTTAGACAGCCATTCACAAAAGCTTTCTGTTTCTTTACCATAATTACTTTTTGAAAAATGAAATAATTTTACCAACTGGTTAGGTAAACATATATTCTTAGATTAGGTTATAATTAGGTTATACAATTTTTTTACTTTGTGTTCTAATAATAAATGGTGATAAGAGTTTTACTTTCACTACAAATAACAGATGGAAGTAGAATTTCGATTTAGTCTTAATTCAAATCAAACAAAACCTCCCTCATTTTAAGTCAGTCAGAATAACAAAATACCCCTTCTGTTTGCTACAATAATGAGAGAACAAATATGTCAGATATTTGCTTAATAATGTCTTGTTTGACATGATGAAAAAGTCAAAAGACACCAAGAAGGTAATGGTGGAGGTGTACAGTTCTGGTTCATCTTGGCAACAATTTTCAGACGCTCAAAGGCGATAATCTGTTCAAACCACTATACACAAGTACAGGTATGATGGGAATGTGTGATCATTACACCGCTCAGAAAGGAAATGGGTTCAGTATCCCAGAGATAAACGTTGTTTTGTGCAAAATGACCTTAGAGCAAAAGCTTAACACCTTAGAAAGATGCTAATTCGCCATCTACTGTGAAATGCACCTGCATATATTGACTTGGGCTGAAAGTCTGCTCAGCGAGGAGCGAAAATAAAGTTGACACAAACAATTCTGTGGATGGCACCAAAATGCCACTCAAATTCTGACTGTTATTAAAACCACATTAGATTATTGTGCAAATAAAACGGTTAGGCAAGCTTTGATAATATAGCAGATAACCTTAAACTATTGGAAATAATACTGGTTTTTGGACATTCAATGTGTCTGTTTAGTGTTAATGAAGTTATTCATCTCCAAGTTAATAGAAGGTTCCAACCTTTATAAAATAAAAAATATATTTGAAAAGTCTGAGCAATTATTGAAAACATTTGACAGTTTATTGATATTTGTCCATAATGTCCATCTTTTCAGCCATGCATAATTTGCCTGTTTGGAGCCTGGTCCTGTGCATTGATTCACAGTGAAGCTTTTGTCTTTTCAGAAAAAAACATGATAAAAATGATACCTCTACAAATTTAGACCTACTGAGACCCGATTTGGGACATTTGGTAATAAAAATGAAATAGAACAATAACACTTGTTCTTTTACAATGGAGACAAAAATAGAAATCAAGATATGTTCTATTGATTTTTAAAGCTATTAAAACTAGTTTAAAACATGTGATTGTAGAAGGCAAAGAAGGCTCAACAGCTTCTGTGTAGCAATTCAACTGAATGGGTAGTAGTCGGCTTTCAATTGTGATTTCATGAGAAAGTTTTATTGGAACGTAATAATTCAGATTTTAGATCAGGCATCTTTTGGGGTTTTTATCATTTGCTAAATGTATTTTCTATTCTCTTGTTTGGTTATACAGTCTAATATTGAGTCAAGGTTGATATGTATGTGAAAACGTTGTTTTTTGTTTAATGTGGTTTAACGCTATAAAGCTTTAAAGAAACTAATGAGGGAAAAGCAATGTGCTTATCTCCATAAATTAACACAAATTAAGTCGTTGATCATTCTAAAATGAATAAAACTACTCAGGGGTCATTAAATGAAGCAGAATAGCCCTTTAATAATGCGACTATTGATAAAATGTCAGAAACTAACATAACCAGCCAGATTAATCTAGAATAATCTAGATCTGAATTATGTTCAGTGTTGCTTTGAAACCAGGTCTTATTTAGGAAACATACAGATTCTCACCACTTTATCTGAAAGTCAGATTATCATTGAAAAAAGTCGGATCTAATTAGGCCATCTGTCACCTTAGTTACCTTAACTAGCCTGAATAAACTCCAGCTGCTGATTTATAGGGAGTTCCTTACCTGCATGTGACAGCGCCTAAAATAGTCATGGCTTCTTTTCTTCAGGCGTTTCTGTATCGTTCAGCTGTTCTTGTGACTTATAAATAAATCAGTATCTGCTCTGTTTAACCTAAAAAACAAAGCAAAATTCAAGGTCTCCGAGAATAACTGTGTGTGTGTGTGTGTTGTTGTTGTTGTTCTTCTTCTTCTTCGTTTAATGGAGCCTTCCAAACATTTTTCGGGAGCTTTACCGCCATCAACAGGGAGTGTGAAGAAAAAGACCCAATAAACATCAAACAATACATTCAATTTACACCGAATCTATTAATAAGATACAGTATTTTAATCTCTGCGTCTCAGATATTGTAAACTAATAGATTTCTGTGTTTTAAACATATCATTTGTAAAAGATGTTAACTATAATCATCTATCAAATAGAAAATTTAGACTGAAACAGACGTCAGTAATAAATTGCAGTCAAAGGCAAAGGGGAATATTCGTAGTTTATAACTCCATCTCCAGTGTACAGAGACGCAGCCCAGAGAGATTGATATGATATGCATCGGGTCCAGGCAGCAGTACTGCATGTACCCATGGCTCATTCCAGGATAAGCCGGGGCCCGATGTGGAAGTACCTTCCTTCATCCCTGTAGTAATAGGTAACAGAAAACGATTAGTGAGCCATCAAAACAGTCCAAAACAGTCTGTACGCATCTCAAATCTTGTGTTCACTACTTGTCAGCCACAGTCAGCAAATAACAGTAACACGCTGAAACTCGCTGTACTAAAGGTCAGATCTTTGGCAGGGAAAACCTTTATGATTAATGATTTGATTTCATCTCATAACCTTGATTTTATGTTTTTAACCGAGAAATGGCTCGATAAAAACACAGCTGATACAGGCCTGATTGAAGCTAGTCCACCTCACTTTTTTATCTGAAACACGTCAAAAACAGAGGGGTGGGGGGGTTTGTGCCATATATAGGGACAATATACCTATTCATAAATTAGTATTTGGTTTTTTTTCATCATTTGAGTATGTATCATTCAAAATGGATACAAAACAATCTTCCATTCTTTGTATTACCATCTACAAACCTCCAAAGAACTGTTTTATTGATGATTTTACTGAACTACTTTCAATTGTATGCAATAATTTTGACTGTTTGGTCATAACAGGGGACCTGAATGTGCACATGGATGCAGCCCAAGGTAAACAATGTAAAGAACTCACTGCCGTCCTTGAGATGTTTGGTCTAACTCAGCATGTGAACAAGCCTACACACAACGGAGAACACACTCTTGATGTGCTTATCTCAAAGGGTGTTGTTATTTTAAATGTGGGTGTTGTGGATGTCGCTTTGTCTGATCATTTTTGTGTTTTCTTTGACCTTTCTGTTACACCCAAGCCAACAGCTGACCCTACAGTTACTCAAGGAAGACTTATTGATGACAACACAGGGATTCAGTTTTTGAAAATGATTAGGTTTGAAAATGCTCCGTGTTCTAATGTTGATGATATGTTAAACTCTTACACATCAAGTGTCTTGAAGGTTATGGATGCCATTGCTCCTGTTAAGGTTAAAATGGTTAAAAGTACACAAAAGGCACCATGGAGAAGAGAGGTCTCGGTCAGGGCACAGAAAAGGGAGTGCCGGAGAGCCGAACGGAAACGGCGTAAGTCAAAGCTCCAGGTTAATTTTAAAATCTACAAAGAAAAGTTGTGTGTGTTCAACCAGACTTTGCGTAGAACCAGAGAGAGCTATTTTTCAGAAATCATCAAAAACTGCAGAAACAACTCTCGTGTCCTATTTGCTACAGTGAGCAGATCAACAAACCTTCCAGTCTCGATCCCGTTGGAACTGATTTCTACATCCAAATGTCAGGAGTTTGCAGTATTCTTTAATGACAAAGTTCAAGGCATTAAAAATGCAATTGTTTCCACGACAAACATAGCTCCTCTACCCCCAGTTAGACATATGGAACTGACACACTTCAGACCTGTCTACGATAAAACAGTTGAAGAGATCATCTGCAGCCTGAGTCCATCTACTTGCTAACTGGATGAGTTACCCACTAGATTCCCAAAGTCTGTGCTGAGCAGTTTGCTTCCACAACTCGCTCAATTAGTCAATATCTCACTTCAGACTGGAATATTCCCAAAGGCCTTGAAAATTGCTCTCATTAAGCCTCTCCTAAAGAAGAGCAGTCTGGATGCCACAGTACTGAACAACTACCGGCCCATATCAAACCTGCCATTCTAAGGAAAAGTGCTGGAAAAAGATGTATACCAACAGCTGAGTGACTTTTTCCTGTCTAACACTGTGTTTGATGCTTTCCAGTCAGGCTTTAGGCCCCACCACAGCACTGAGACAGCTCTGATCAAGGTGACAAACGACATCCGCCTAAACTCAGATGCAGGCAAAGTCTCTGTCCTAGTTCTGCTGGACCTGACCGCCGCCTTTGATACAGTTGACCATGTGATTTTATTACAGAGGTTAAAAGACTGGGTGGGAATCACG
>JAVLVB010000590.1:135198-150847 GCA_032876305.1 Orestias chungarensis | reverse complement strand
GGGGAACTGCGTCTCCGACCGAATGGGTGTGACCTGTGGGGTTGCCCAGGGGTCGATCCTGGGACTCCTTTTATTCAATTTGTACATGCTTCCATTGGGCCAGCTAATACGCAGCCATGATGTGTCCTACCACAACTATGCTGATGACACTCAGATCTACGTGTCGCTGACAGCAGGAGAACATGGGCCTGTTGATTTATTGTGTCACTGTACTGAACAGATCAGTCTGTGGATGCAGAACAACTTCCTCCAGTTAAACACAGACAAAACTGAAATCATTGTCTGTGGCCCACAGAAACAAAGAGGAAGTGTCATTAGTTACCTTCTGACGCTCTCTCTGGAACCTAAACATCAGGTCAGAAATCTTGGGGTAATACTCGATTCTGACCTGAAGTTCAACAGCCACATTAAATCAGTAGCATCAGCAGCCTTTTACCATCTTAAAAACATTTCCAGGATCAGAGGAATAGTCTCTAAACCAGACCTAGAAAGACTTATCCATGCTTTTATCTCTAGCAGGTTAGACTACTGTAACGGCCTGCTCACTGGGCTTTCTAAACGGGCCTTAAGACAGCTTCAGAACATCCAGAAGGCTGCTGCTCGAGTTCTGACCAAAACAAGGAAATATGACCACATTAGTCCAGTGCTCAAGTCTCTGCACTGGCTTCCTGTCACTCAAAGAATAGATTTTAAAACAGCCTTGCTTGTGTACAAGTCTCTTCATGGTTTAGCCCCAAAGTACATATCTGACATGTTAGAGCCATATGAGCCAGCCAGGACTCTGAGAACCTCAGGTAGTGTCCTCCTGCTGATGCCCAGAGTCAGGACCAAACAAGGGGAGGCTTCATTCCAGTTTTATGCTCCTAAAATCTGGAACAGTCTTCCGTAAAGGTTAGACAGGTTTCAACTTTGCCGTTGTTTAAATCCAGGCTGAAAACAGCCATATTTAACTGTGCATATAGCAACTGAGTACTATTATTATTATTTTATTTTTATTTTTATTTTATTTCTTTTAAATTCAAAGCTGATTTTATTGTTTCATTTTCTGATCTTTTTTCTTATGTAAAGCACTTTGAATTGTCTTGTACAAGAAAATGTGCTATACAAATAAACTTGCCTTGCCTTGCCTTGCCTTGCCTTGCCTATTAAGCTGTCTGTTGTCTCTCACAGCATCATATCTGTAGTTTTAAATGGTCATAGCTTTCTTTTAGCCGTCTTCTTACTCTCATACACACAACACACTGTTCTTGTCTGCAGGGAAATGTCTGTAGTGAAGCAATTCACTATATCGTTTGGGTCTTGAAAAATTGACATATGAGCCATAGTTTCCATGGCCTGCTGCATGTTGTTATTGGGAGTCAGGAAATGGAAACCTGACTTTATGTAAAGGTCAAGCGGGAGGTCTCAATCACTTTCATCAATTGTGCTTTAAAAAGTCTTTGTAAGTGTCAAAATTGGTTTGTTGTTTTCCACAAAAACTGCCATGGTGGGAGGTAACTTCTTGTCATACACTATCATGAGACAAGTTAAACGATTTAATTGTTTATTTACAGTGAGCAGGAATGTGCAATGTTTCGCTACGCTGACTTCGATCAGGAACCAGCTTCTTATAAACAGACGAAGGAAACAACTGTCATGTGAATGATTATCTACCAGACAGATATAGAAAACATAGAGCAATGAGGACAAAGCTCTATCCATCATATCATCAAAATGATTGTGTCATCTTTCTTTTTCCTGGAGCCTGTATCTGGCGAGCAAATATTGAAATCTACAAGAAAAACTTCCCCAAGCATTACATTGGTATTTTTCTAGCAGTAGGCAAAATATAACCCTTATCATTTAATCAAAATCTCTATTAAAAAACAAATTCTACTTCTGCTGACGTCTTCAACAGCTTATTGCCTCTGAAATTTGGAATTCTGAACAAGATAATGCCACAAGTATTAAGAAAAGTACAAACCGTGAAAAATGGAGCAAAAAAATTAACTCTATCAAAAATATCGATAGTTGTACATGTGGTTCTGTGCCTTTGTCTGAAACCATGTGGTAAACTGCTTGCGAGTGTGAATGGTTGCAGTGGGTGGGATTAGCATGAGAATGGTGTGGGGCTGCTGAAAGGCCAGTGCTACAGTTATGTCATTCTGCTGTTTAGGCTCTCTCATTTTTACCCGCAGGTTCTCTCAACACACAGCTGAGGCTGAGATAATTGCGCACTCTTTTATTATTTGATGACCCTCATCTACTGGCCATTTACACCAAGAAGGTCATGGCAAATAACAACACATTTCTTTACTTTGCATACGGTAGTAACCTACTAAAGGAGCGTCTCCAGCTGAAGAACCCCTCTGCAACAGTGTACTGTGTGGCAAGTCTCAAGGTATAGTGTCAAATATGTTCCATCGGCATCCAGTTTTATTCGCTGAAATGTGTACCTAACACTGAACTTTGTCCTTTTTAGGACTATAAATTGGTGTTTGGCAACTTCAAAAGTCTCGCCAGTGACCGCTGGCATGGTGGTGTGGCCACCATTGAGCAGAGCCCAGGGGACAAGGTGTGGGGTGTAGTGTGGAGGATGAACATGTCTGATCTACAGTCACTAGACAAGTAAAAAGGCGTTATTTCAATATTATTCAGATATGCTTGTATCATTAAATATAAAACTTAAAGATACATGTGCACTCTTGTGTGTGCATTCATTCAGTCAAGAGAATGTGAAGTTAGGTGACTACAGACCTGTGGAGTTGTCAGTGAAGACAAGAGGTCAAGATATCAACTGCCGCACCTATATAATGAACAGCTGCGTGTATGCCCCACCATCACCACAATATCTTCAGGTAAGATCTTTTTAACTTAATTTATGCTGGCTGTCAATGCTCATCATTCATCTGATTGCATTAATTTGGACCCAGAAAATCTTTAAAACAAAGAGCTCTGCTGCCCTAACAAATTTACTGACTCCTTTAGATGAGAAGGATCAGGACATCCCATATTACCTCTGTCTTGTTCTTTCAGTCATCATCCATATGTCATGACCCTTATGGGAGGGTTATTATGGTGAATCAATAGCTTTTTATTGCCTGAGCTCTTTCCGTACATTAAAAAACTAGACGACCACCCTCTGTAGTGTGGATGAAGACCGACTCCATCTACTGTTCTCCCACTATATCTGACAGCACCTCAACAAAAAACTTTACTTAAAGCAGAGGCCACAGTCCTGGCATGGAGACCCTGCTTTTATTTCAGGAGTCAGCAAATCAAATTCTTTCCACACGTCAGGAGTCAGGAGAATGACAACTAATCCTTAAAATAACCTGACCACATCTCAGCTTGACTACATCCCCAATCTTTCCTGGAACTTGAGAGAAATTCTTTTGGAGGTGTGATTAAAAAGCTCCTGAACAATGGCTTCTTCTCGATCTTTTTAGTTCACCCCTAAAACTCTTTCATGTTCACCGTGGCTCTAGGGCAACTCCCCCATAATTGAATCCAAATAACAACAGCAGTTGATCGCTCTGCCCCTTCAGAACAATATTTGCACATACAAAATTCAGAACCTTTCCCTTGAAGGCAACTCAATCCCATTGGAAAAAGAACAGAAACATATCGAACTTGTGACTTGCGCATTTCCAAGCATCAATCCACCACCTCTCTCAGGGTTACTTCAGAGTGGGAAAATGGTCAGCCCCTCCCACCCATTTATCCATTTTAACCTAAATCTGGGTAGATATTGGTTTTAAAAATGAAGGGTTTTATGTCTAAAATAAATGTTACAAACCTGAATGTGGACACTATTTTCACTGACAGACTAATGAAGAAATAATTAAAAGAAGAACAAAAAAAAGCTCTAGCAGAAATTTTCAATTCTACTCTTTCTTAGATAAGTTACCATATCTCACAATAGGCTTTTTTATACAACATATTTTATTTTTCATACAATGCATCTGGAGTCAAACCGTTCAACCACTGTTTTAACGCCTATATATAATTTTGTAAAGAGTTTATTTCACTAACAATTACCAAAATCAGGCCTCAGACCAATCACAAAGAACCCAGCAAGCATGACTTGCTGGGTTCTTTGTGATCACCCTTTTGTGTTCTATAGTGTTTCAGTTTTCTGTTTATTTTTTTTACTTCTATTACTTTTTTTTGTATGTTCTGAACAAAACAAAATGCTAACCTTTACAGAATGGAAAAACAAAGGAATAAAGAGAAATACATTGTTAAGCAACTAGATCTACAACCCCCTTGCAGGGTAGAATTCTTAAACATCTGCTCCCCAAAATACCTCTCAAAAATATAGAAACTATTAGTCAAGATACACATTCCATTTCTTTACCATCTTTAAAATTGGACACAGACTTATCTTTAGAATCAGATCACAATTTTTGGTCGCTAATAGGCTGTAACACCTTTAGAATCCTAAGAAACCCAAATCTACAACTTATACAATATACAATTCTTCACAGGAATCATTACACAGGACAAGGAGCAGGACACATGACAAAGGATGTTCAAGATGGGTCTTAAACATACAAATATCTTCTCACAGTGCACAGATAACACACCTGATGATTATCTGCATGCGCTATGGTACTGTGCACCAGTTCAGGCATACTGGATTGAGGTTTGTCAGGATCTCTCAGTGTGGTTTAAATGTAATGCTCCAGCCTGCCCCGCACTGTGTTTATTGGGTAACCTGGGTGGCACCAGCATAGAAATTAATTTATCACCTATAGTACTCACTGCCCTATGTATTGCAAAGAAAACTATTCTCCTGAACTGGAAAAAAAGGAAGAACTTATCAATGAATCAGTTTAGGAACCTTCTATTAGATAATTTCAGTATTGAAACAATGTCTGCCTCTTCAAAACATCATCTGACTGATACCTGCAATCTCTGGTCTTCTCTAATTAGCTCCATCACTTAGCGGAGTTGGTGGGTCATTGTCTCACTGTTCGCGCGCATCTGGGTCCGGGGGTTGGATGGCTCCCGGTTGGTACACCATATATCTAGTCCGGAGGTCTGCATTGGTGACCCTGCTGCACGGTGGTGGATGGGCCCTTTATGGGGCCCGGGCGGTGGCTGCCTGTCTTTTGCTGGGTCGCTGAGTTGCCCGGGTGTGGGTTGGGGGTTGGTGCAGGGGCTCTGGCGCCCGGGGGTCTCCTGCGCCTGGTTGTGGGGTTTGCCTGTGCCCAGGGGGTTGGGGCGGCTTGGACGTGCCAGCATGGTGGTGGGTCGCTGCCGGCTCCCACCTAGGCGGGGTACTCTGGGGTCTCTGTTAGGTCTGCAGTATTCCACAAAAGAGTGTGGAGGTGGGGGTGGGGGTGGGTTGGGGGTGCGTGTACGTCTCTTCCTTGCGGGATGGATTTTGGTGGGGCTGGAGGTGCGTGGTCCTGGGCCTTTGTTCCCACCCAGAGTGAATGCAGTAAGTACCCCCCCATCTTCTCTTCTCCCCAGCCACCTCTTGGTCAACAGGTGGGTGGTCTCCTGGGCTGGTAGTGGCTCTCGGGATGCGGTCGCAACTGCCCTGGGCCGGGCAGACTTTGGCCCCTACTGTCCCCTAGTGGCGGCTGTGAGATAGGGGCACCTTGTCGGACCATCTGGTCCCATTATCAGGGGTAGCACTTCTGCTACCGGTCTTACACACCTTACTCCCCTCTCCTCCACAATACTCACCCACACACTTAGGGTCTTTGGGGGAGTGGGGCACTCCATGAACCACTCTCCCTCATTCTTAAATGCACATTAGTCACTATTACACACCACAAAATCACACACCACACACAGGGCGGTTCGGGGCGCGGGCTGTGCTGCAGCTGGAGAGCGGGGACCATGTTGCCGGTTCTCCTTGCATGTCCTGACACTGAGGGCCTGTTGTTGGGGCATGGCTGGGGGGAGCTCCACTGTCTGCTAACTGTTGCATGCTTCCCTCCACCTCCTCTTCCCTACCATTTTAATTACATCCTACTCATCAACATTTTGGGCCAGAGGGGGGAGGGGAATGGATTTACCATGCCCCTGTTCCCTGGGTGCTATCAGGGGTGGGGGCGTGATTGGTCTGCGGGCTCGGGGCGGTGGAGACGGCGTCAGTGGGGGCGCTTCTTGTCCTGGGGGCCGGCCACTGGGCTTCACCAGAGGCCGGTCCCCCCTAACCACCAACCCCATCCATACCTTGAGTGAGTGAGTGAGTGACTGAGTGAGTGAGTGAGTGTGAGTGACTGAGTGAGTGTGAGTGACTGAGTGAGCATGTATGATTGTGTATGAATGTGGGTGGAGCTGGGTCTGTGACTGGGTGTCCTCTGCCTTCCCATGCTATTCCCATGTGGGAGGGGTCGTGGCCTGCCCCTCCCTCAGCCTTCTTTGTCTCAGCCCTCCTGCTGCACTCACTTGCGGACAGTCCCGGCCCTGGCCCGTGCCTGGGCAAGCAGGGCCTGGCGGGACTGTTAGGGTGCTGCTCCTGGTACCTTGGTGGCTCTACTCCGCGTGGTGTCCTTGGGGTGGGCTGTCTGATCTCTGTGCTCTTGCATGGCGTTGGTGTCCTGGACCATGTGCTTCCTCTGCTCGCTCTGGGCTCTTGGAGGGGGTGGCAGTGGCCCTCTTTACCCATGGCTGAGTATACTTCATTCAATACCTGAATCACAATTTCTGCATGCTCACATGCAATCACACACTATAGAGATCACAACACTTTAACTGTGCCGATCTGTTTATTAAAATCATCAAGTTTGACTCATATATTTATTTGTGTTTTGTACCGCATACATTGCTGTCTTTGTTCAGCTTTCCGCTAATTATATCTCCACAGGTATGATTTATTGCCATTTCGAAGTTATTGCTAAGCAGTTAAAAGCCACTATCTTAAAGATTCATTCATTTTAGGTGATTGTAATGGGAGCAGAACAAAACGGCTTGCCAAAGGAGTACCAGGAGAAACTTAGAGCCATTGAGACCAACACGTATGACGGTCTCCTACCCATGATGGAGGAGCTGGATCAAGTCAGAACAAGAGTTCAAGCGAGAGTCTACCACTGATATGATGACTGTTAATCCAGAAAAGGTTGTAAGAATTAGTTTTAAATGGAAAAGTCAGTATGTAAACTGAGTAATAGAATTTTACATAATCTGTAATAAATGAAAGACAGATAAAAAACAAAACAAAAACTAGAGTCCTGTATTTTCGTCTATTTAAAAATCTGTTGACTGATTTATCTAATGAATGATTAAATAGCCCCAATTTTTACAATAAGTAAAAGTAGGGGCTGTATTTTTGGATTAGTTTAGTTGTCAGGATATAACAGCTTTCTTTATCAGAAAATAGAACAGCTGTATTACCCAAGGTTAAGTATCACACAGTGTCCAAAACACTGAGTAGAGTAGTGGTCCAGCAAAAGGATTTTATTCAGCCTTAGCTCAACACAATTTTGGGTTAGTTAGAATGGCCATCTGTTGCGATCGATCGGCTTTTTGAAGAGAAAAAAACACAAACAGAACCAGTAGAAACCGATTTTTTTTTCTGTTATTTAATAAAACTTGACAATGGCTTTCATTGTTATAAACTAACAAGTTGATAGTTGAAGTTGTAATGGCTGGTAGTCTATTCTGGTAAGGCTTCCTGAAAACCAGTCTATGAGCGAAAACAATTGAAAATTAAGCTGCTGGGTCTTTATCAAACCTAAGATCAACTATCTTCTCAGTTTCTTTAAATGTAATATCTAATTTTACTGACCGGCTGGAAGGCACAAAGTTCTTTACCAAACAGGAAGGTTTTAAGCCTAGATTTGAAACGAGACAGGGTGTCTGCCTCACGGACTAAACCTGGAAGCTGGTTCCACAGGAGAGGAGCCTGATAACTAAAATATTTGCCTCCCATTGTGCTCGATACGTACCACCGTCAGCCAAGGCACACAAGATGGACTTTATGAACACTGAGATGGTAGGAACCTGGGTGCAGCACAGGAGATGATGAGGGGCACAAGAAGGGGAAAAACAAAGTATCAAAACAATCTGAAAACGAACTACAAAAAATATCAAAAAGGTGAGGAGGACAAAATAAGCAACTGGAGAACTAAGGCAACAAGAGACTAGAAAAACTGCAACTACAAAAACGGCTAGAGGCACAAAAAACATTTAACTAGAGAACAAGTAAATACTAAAGAACACACTAAGAACTGGCACTGAGAGCAAGAGGTTAACGGAAGCAACTATTACTCAGGCAACGAGTGGCTGATCCACCGCTCCTCTTATACTGCTCCAGCTCGTTACTGCCAATCGGTTGCACCTGGCCAGGTGAGCAGCTGGAGAAGGTGCTCCAGCAGAGGAGGGTCGCACGACCCCCTGTGGACAACCTTTAAAGTGAGCTGAAAGGACTCAACCTGACAGAATAAATCATCTTCTCTTAAACAAGACCAAACATATGAAATGATTGCATTTCCAGAGAAACAATAATAAGTCAAACACGATTTACATCATAGGTGGAAAAGTCAAGGTGGTAAATATCTCGATGTTCACCTAGACAACAGACTGGACTGGAAACCCAACATTAAAACCAGGAACCACATCTATCTCACTCTTGAATGATGGTCAAAAATAACTTAAAAAACTTTTTTTTCACTCCCTACATACCCTTGCACTAGTGGGTAATAACCACACCACCAACCCAAATACTACCTCTGAGCTTGAGTTAATAACAGAAAAATAGATGTGTTCCTCTAGAGAACCACAACAGTCACTGGAGGAACACATCTTGTGCTGCAGGTACAGCCTACCTAGTAGAGTCACTAGGTAGGCTGTACCTGCAGCACAAGATGTTTTCCTGGACCTCTCTCATCTGTGTATCCTCTGCTCTAATGGCACAAACAAACTCAGCTGTGTATCTTTACTAATGTAGTGGAAGTTATAATTAGAGCAGTTTGGAAAGGTAATGCTGTAATTTGCTCTGGATTGACTTTAGTACCAGTACCTTGGACGGTGACACAGGAAAAAGGTGTATGTATATAAAGAAGAACACAAAAACTTCAAAACTTAAATACAATCAGAGAAATGCATTTTATATGAAAGGGACGTAAGGTAAAACAGTGAGGAAACACAGTCTCTATATCACCAAGCAGCATCTTAGCTAGTATCTTATAATCTACATTAAAGGAACAGGCTGATGCTTTGAGTTGGACGGTTTAATGAAAAAATGCAAAACCATTTAAAAGTTGCATCATTATACAATATAGTACATTAATAAAGCCCCATATCTATAAAACCCATACATTAAACCCATAAAATGAAACTGAATTAATCTAGATGCATATCTAATCAAAAGATCACATACAACACATGGTAGTTAAGCTTAATTAACCACAACTGACTAAGGTTATACATCCTTTCCAATTGGGTTTTAAACCACAAAGCATATAACTCTTCTAAAGCAAAGGCTAATGCTCGCATGTTGCTCAATATTACCACAGGCGATGCTGTAAATAAACACATCACTTCACTCATGCACAAAACCTATCAGAATCGGTACAGACTATGTGACTGAGACATAAACAGTAAGCCAAAGGACTGAATGCATCTCTTTAATAAAGGACAAGACTGTCTGTGGAATACCTGATGATCCATTAAGAGCATCAAGCTGGATAAAGCATCAGACATGTAGCAAGCCAGAGTAGACATCTCCGCCCAAATGGAAGCTTTACATGGAGAGGTAGAGAGTTAGGATCATCATAGCTCCTATCCTTCATCTACATAATTACAAGCTAGAAAATAAATTTTACTTTGCATATGCATTGAGTCATGCTTATCTGTTTGAAGCAGAGAGGATTTTCAGGAGAAAGAACTGCAGGGAAACTGGACCAAAACACTGTTGCCCATTTTTTAGGACTCTAGTCATGAGATTTGTTTTTACCTAAAAGCAAGTCCAAGTGTGCAGGTGCTGGCTACTGATTGCATCCCGAAAATTGGAGACCTCGGCAGCAGAGAGGAGGTAAATAAAGAGAGATGACCTGACTGCTGATGAACCCTTTTCTCCGCTCATCCCAACCAATCACGGCGTTTGCCTCTTTGCTGTGAGTAACTTTGTACTGAGGAGCTCGTAGGAGTGAACTGCAGTTTGTTTTCACAATTTTTCTCCAGTTTATTTTGTTAGGGAGGTAAGTTGTTGTCATTATTTTTTCATTTTTTATTTCATCAGGTAAGTGTTGTTTATGAAGAAAGTTCCTTTTGTTTGTTGTTTTCGTTATTGGTTCACGCTGAAGCCCAAGAGACTCCTCATCTGTTGTCAATTAATAATTAATAATCAATTATCTAATCTAATCAATCTAATTTGAAATAGATACCTGGTGCGGTTGTTGGGATTTGTTGACCATTGGGATCACCCTAAATATTTTGTGATTTGAGCCGCTCCTTCAGGGGTCGTAAGACCATTTCAGAAGAAAAGGTTTAGAGAAGCAACAGCACTAGATAAGGTTCTTCAGGAGCAAAAGAAATTAACGAATGGATGATCAAGAGACAAGTTTGCTGTGTCAGGGAGTATTCTTCACATTTATAAGTTTAAGGAAATCAGTAGATGGTTCTCCTATGCTCTACCTCTTTCATGTCTCTTTCTTGATGGTTAAGTTACCCTATGTAATCTCTGCATGTCCTTTGCTGGAGGACAATCTGACCTCTTTTATTCAATCAGGTGTTCGCCCTCTTGTAAAGTAACATCCGCTGGTGGTGCTGCCAGCAACTTATTGTTCTTCATTTGCTGCTAATAACTTTTGACTTTATTCTACATCCATTCCTCTGCTTCTTATTTTGTTTTCTGTCTTCTCAAACTCCCAGTTGATTGTTGAAGATTGACGCTTACACAGAGCCGGGTTTTCTTTTTTGCAAGGAGGTTGCTTCCTGTCAAAGAGTATTTTTTTCTCCATTGTCACTACATGCATGTTTAGTATGGGGGATTAAGGTAAGTCAACAAAACAAAGAAATCTATCAATGACTCGGTGGAATCAGGTGGGTTTCTTGACATTGAGAACGTTTAATGTGAATAATTAATCCCCAGGACTCAGGATGTTAATATTGGTGGAGCTCGTTGTATGGCTGAAACCAAGAGCATAGATTCTGAATAAAATAGATGAGTCACACTTAGCCAGACAAGTCTATTTAGAAGGTGGTGTACTGTGTTGTCTACATTGAGAACATGACCAACTGCACCAATCAAAAGGACCAACT
The DNA here is from genome assembly GCA_032876305.1 of Orestias chungarensis. NCBI lineage: Eukaryota > Metazoa > Chordata > Actinopteri > Cyprinodontiformes > Cyprinodontidae > Orestias > Orestias chungarensis. The sequence goes on along the minus strand of JAVLVB010000590.1, from coordinate 139,642 downwards.
GGTCTTACATGCATCACCACAGAGATCTGCTAAAATCTGCTAATGGACAGAAAAGCCTGTCCAAAAAGTAAAGAATTTGCTTAAATAGTCACAGGTTCATGTTGAGGACTTTTACTTATTCAGCTCACCTGGAGTACCACAACAGAACACCGGAGGGTGTGGGCTGAAGACACAACTATAAGTTTACACAATTTACCAGAAAGTGAAACTTGTAGAAGGATGAAAACAGAGTGCTTTTGAACATCATGCTAAATTGCTGACAGACCTCCATGCTGGAGGAAATGTGAGAATAAAGCCGGGAATGCAAAAACCTTTTTTTGTGCACAATTGTACGAAGAGTCGGCTGAAACAGTCTCCACCTACTTTTAATAAGAGTTAGAACCAGCTGGCATTTCTAATTCACCCACATTCACATAACTTTATGTACCAGATAAGGTAGCTTGATCAAACACCAATGAGATTTAGAGTGTAACTCGTGTGAAATGATTTTTTTTAAACTTTATATTTACAATTACCACTACATTTAAGTCAGCATTAATACATTTTCCAAGCACTCTTTGTTGGTTGCTAATTTCTTCAAAATATCAAATAGTGTTTATAGGTTTTGTATTGACCTGTTTAATTGTCTCTTCCTGTAACTCACCTGTAAAGACAGAAAGTTATTATCAGTGTGAAACAGTGTTTGTATACAGATTACCTTCAAATGTAAATCCAACATCAACTTTGTTTATGGCCTTACCTCTGTATCAAACACAGAGCCTCTACCAGGTATCATTGGCGGTGCAATTAAAGCTGCATTTGGTCAAAAATATTGCTTCCTTTTAACCAAAAAAAATTAAAAATGTTAATACATAATATTAATTTAACTGTCACTTTATGGTTTTAGTCTGAGTGTGTAAAAAAATAAAGTTGTTCTATTGCAAAACAATCCATTGAACTGAATGACCTGAAAGGATGATAATGTATAACATATTAACAATAATATAATAAGGTAAAAACTGTTATACATACTGAGACTACTGAGTCATAGCAGGGAATATGTTAGGTTTTCATAAGGAAGTGAAAAATATACTTTTGACATCTTTTCAATTACAGGATGCAAGATATAGCCAGGGCAGACTCCTGATAAAAAAAAATATAGCTTTCATTTCTTAACAAACAAACACTGTTAAATGACATCAGCATTATTGTGTTTACTTCAAGTTTGTCATGTAAAAACCAGTAAGATTCAGGTTAAAGGTCAAAGTTCTTGAAAAAGTAAGCAACAAAGCCTTCATCCACACGGCTCTCTGGAAGATGTCACAGTTAGATTGCTAAACATCAAATCTCCAGCAGATGTCAGTAACAGAGTAGATCTTATTATTTTCTGGATGTGTTTGAATTCTCCAAGTGTTCTCCATTATTTTTTCTTAAAGAAACCCATCAATGCTATGTATTAATGTATTAAAACCACAGTTTAACCAGTAGTTTGATGATACAGGAATCTCTCTCCCTCCATTAATACCAGCTACAAATATAGACCAAAAATGACTGTTAAAGCACTGTTTAGATCAACAGTTGTTCTTCTTCCCTCCTCACCTTTAACCTCAACCTGAGGTGAAAGTTTGTATCAGTGGATAGCATCCTGGTGTGATCCACCCAATCTCTTCAGGCCCGTTTCTCTGACCTCCCACTTAATGAAGAACATGAAAAAGATTATTGTTCGACACTTTGAGCAGCACGACAGACTGTCTTCTAACGGAAATATTCTGGAGCATGTGTCTTTCTTCTCCAGCTCTTTTAATATTCTCGAACTGCTTGCACATGAGAATGTGCAAGCATGTCGAGAGGCAGGAACATGTCCAACTACAATCCTGGTTGTCCTGGTTGCTATGATCACACAAAACTTTGAAAATAACTCACAGACAGAGAAGGGTCAGAGCTGTGTGTCAGAGTTGGCGAACCCCAGCCAATACATAAAAGTGAATACATCCAAAATGACGCAGCAGAACGATTCTGATTAGTTTTGGTCAAGTGAAGCACAAATGCTGTTTTTATCCCCTGTAGTGCATTTCGGTTATGGCATTTGTTTTTGTTGTTGTTTTAATATTCTTTAACCGTAACATTATACAGATAATCTATCTTTACTAAATGTTGGCAGATGCCAAATAGCAGATTGTCATCTGTCAAATGACTTAGAAGGAAAGCAGGTTTCAAGCATTTTTCAGAGCACTGCAAGGTTTTCTTTTCATTTTCACAAAGAGTTTTAACAGATCTCACCGGTTGTAGTTCCACGGTCCAAGCATCAGCAGTTCATACAGAATCTAAGCGTTTTGTCTAAGCACATGTAGACACTAATTTACAAATAAAGCTATTTTGAGTTATTTTACAAACACATGCCTTTGATCTAGTAATAAATTAACATTAAACAAAGCAAACTAAGCCAAATCAAACTAAAGCTTTGTTCCTAACCCAGCGGTCTGAACCAATGAGGTGGAAAGTTAGAGATTTCCATCCAGGTCAAGTCATTAGGTTGGAATCTTGTGTGCACTCCATGAATCTCTGAGGTGACCTTAAAGAGAGAGATAGAGACAATATTGACCTTCAAAATAAGCATAGCAAAACCAGTTTTCCAGTATTCTTTTGAATTATTATATTATACCTCTATTACACTGAGTACAGTTTTTTCTTTATAAAGACTTGTACAGTCTATCTGCTCTGTTTTTTTTCTGTTGTTGCTGTTACAAGTGAATTTCTCCCTTTCTGAACAACATATAGGATGTTATCAATCCCAAAAAGGATGTTTTTCGATGAGTGTGAACAGGACATTGTTAATTTACACCATCTTGCAAATAATCAAAAAAAAAAACACAATCTCAATCAAAATGTACCTTCCAGCAAAAAAATGTTAAATCTCCAGCCTCATACGCAGCAGTGGCGCCTTCAATGCTCTTTGCCAAATTATGCACCAGGGTGATAATGTGTTAGAAGATCGAAATATACAAACAACTACATTTTCGTAAAAGGAATATGAATATGTCTGTATAGATTTGCTGATCATAAAACTAACAAACTAACAAAATATCTTGTTTTAACAGTTAAGAAACTAATTTTGTTTTCTATAACGGACTTTTTTTCATAAGGATTGGGTAGCAGTAACTTCTACCTGAGGCTACCAGTTTAATAGCTTTAAAGATTGGATGCGCCGAATCAGCAAGAATTTTATCATCTTTTTTCTGAGATTTCTGTTCATAGATCTGTTACCAAAAGTAATTTCAAGCAGCTTAAACACAGCAATAACTTTTTACTTGTGCCTCTGTTATATTATGCCATTTTTTTGGTCTGATCTATTTTTATTTTATTTTAAATGACTGTAAGCAAAAAATTATTAGTTTATTAGTAACTAATAATTAGTTATGGAAATAAAAATGTTTTCAGTGGTATTATTATTGCCTGACTGCAAGTATTGGTCTACTGGTATCCACTGCCAGTCAGCAAAGGTTGCTGTCTGATGTTTTCAGACATCACACGATATTTTACAAAGAGTAGGCAGTCATGCAAAAGTACAAGAAAAGCAAAAATAAATGGCAGGTAGAGTAAATATGCACTTGAACCCCTCAACGTTTTTTAACATTTACAATATTGTCCACTACAATCAAAAAAGCAAGTATAGCTTTAATTTTGCTTTATTCTTTAAAAAAGATAAAGGCCAGCTACACAGCAAGATTTAACACTTCCAATTAAAAGTAAAACCTGACAAGGCTTCTACTGGAACAATGTGGAACACCTTATGATCTTGATCTAACTTGAAAGACACCCTGTCTAGTTTCAAAGCTAGGCTTAAAACCTTCCTGTTTGATAAAGTTTATAGCTAGGAAGAGGTACCGAAGACAGCCTAATCCGGTTGGGGAGGAACTCAGTCTTGACAGACGGTTCTCCTTTGCTCTACCTTCTTCATGTATCACTCTATAGGGTTAAGTTATTGAAGTTTTTCTATAGTTATGCTGCTATAGGCTTAGACTACTGCAGGACAATCTGACCACTTCTCTCTCTGCTACTTTCTTCCTTTGTCCAATCTACTTAGCTACCGTTATTTCAACCTTGTTAACCTTTTGTTTTCTCTTAGTGTTCTTCTCCCCATAGTAACCACACCTGGGCCGGCGTTCTGTTTGCTGAGACAGCTTCTTGGATGAGAACATGGGCTGAGATGCTTCCAGTGACACCCTACAAATGCTGCTTTAAACTCTATTATTTCAGTATCCTGTCCTTCTAATTTAGCTTTCTGTCTTTTCAAACCCCCAGTCGGTCGTGGCAGATGGCTGCTTGTACTGAGCCTGGTTCTGCTGGAGGTTTCTTTCTGTTAAAGGGGAGTTTTTCCTCTCCACTGTCGCTACATGCATGCTCAGTATGAGGGATTGCTGTAAAGTCAACGACAACACAAGCCATTGTTTCTGCCTGCTGATTC
>JAVLVB010000590.1:108307-132472 GCA_032876305.1 Orestias chungarensis | reverse complement strand
AAGAGAAAGAAAAAACAAGAGCAATGCTATGTATGCTATGTAAAAGCAACACTAACTCATTCTCTGATTTCAAGAACAGTTTGATCCTACATCACAAATCAGCCGTAATATTCCTCGCGCTAATTGTCACTAACAAATGTGCGATTAAGCTACTTAAATGTATGTCTGTAAAAGGACTCCTCAATAACACAGTTTTTTATATTGTAGACATACACTATATATCGGGACTGTACAGCATCAATAATAAAAGCTGTTTATTTTATCTTTATTTGCATTAAGTTAATTTCACTTGTAAATGTACTTGTTTTGATTTATGATTCTCTACTGAAGGAAATGTTTCAACTATAGCAGGTTATTCATTTATACCACATTGCTTGGAGGGAGAGGAGATGTTTGACATCACTGACATTTCTCCTTTCCTCAACACTTGCACTCACAGCACAATCTGGACTGTAGTTTGAAGATGCTGCCGATGGTAACTGACTTAACAAAACAGTCGGCAGCATTAGCTGGAGTAAAGAAATTACCTTTTTTGGTGGATATTTTACATTTCCTTTGCGTTTCTGAAGCATTTCTCCTGTTTTATTTCTATTTCGCACTCAGACTTGGTCTCTCCTACCGTGAGTGAACCTCCCATCAGGAAAGGGTCTTGACTCATTTTCTCAGTCACAGACATTGTCCCTCTTTGCGTGCAGTTTCATGGTTCTGCACTCACCACCATGGCTCCTGTAGAGGCTGTGGGGCCTGAGCAAATTGCCATTTACCCACATGGATCCTGTTTTGCTTTCTGCCTGTCAGTCCTGCTGGACGTTTCTTCCTGTTAAATTAGAGTTTTTTTCCTTTCCACTATTGCTCCATGCATACTTAGTATGAGCGATTGCTGTATAGTCAAGACCCTAGTTAAAGTTTTGATAAAAACATCACTGTTTTGGACCACCAGGCATGTTACTCTGATTCAAATTTAATTTAGAATATTTGGGGTTTGATGGCAAAGGACGTCTTCATACATGGTTCAGTTCCTGACAATGGATGTCCTTTGTAAAATCATCCACTCTAATTAGAGCAACATTCTTTCCAACCTCCAGGAAACAAAAGCATCAAACATATCAGAAAGGTTTTGGAGGTGATAAAGAATGGAGTACCAGAGGTGGCTAGTGTGACTACACTTTATACTATAGTAGCACTTCTTCAACATATGTTTACTCAAGTCAAATTCTTTTTTTATTGCACATTACAACACAAAGTGTTAAATGTCATAAAAACATGATGCTAAAGCCTCACATTTTGTCAATGAAATCATTAAGAACAATCAGGACCCAATTTTGTAATCGCTGTTCACGTTTTTATTCAAGACAACCTTGAACAATTTGGTTTCTAGCCAATTTTTAAAAGATTCAGTGTTTTAGCTGATTTGAAGAGTTTGTTAAAAAATTAGAGGGCTATAAAAACTGAACGCTGCTTAACCATGGTCCGTTCTGTTTCGTTGGATGCAGTTGTCTGAAAGGTTGATACGAAGACAGCAGTCTTTAACATTTGTTGGAGCTAAGCCATTCAGTGATTTATTAACTAACCGAAGTAATTTAAAGTCTATTCTCTGAGCTACAGGGAGGCAGTGTGAGGACTTTAGAACTGGGGTGATGAACTCTATTTTGCTAGTGTAGTGAGAATGCGAGCAGCGGCATTCTGGATTAGCTGTAGCTGTCTGATTGAATTGAAGAGGTTGTTGGAGATCAGTCTTTTAATCCTTGATAGGTTTTAGAAAGTGATAGATAGGTGATAGAAGACCAAATTGTCAATTGTCTTTATGTGTCTGGGAATGTTCCGATCTGAGTCCATCACTGGACCTAGATTTTGGGGCCGAATGGTAGTTTCTAGCTCTAATAACTGAAGCAGTGCGATGACTCTTGATTGTTCATTCTGTTCAGCTGGATAAGGTAATCACAGATCCATGGATTGATTTGTTCGAAGCATCTGTTAAGTGCTTGGATGGGTTCATTGTCACCTTGTGACATTTTAATGTGTGAACTGTGTATCATCTGCATAGTTATGGTACGTATTTGATCACTTGTTATAATCTGAGCCAAAGGTCAGCATGTAGATATTAATCAGAAGTGGCCCAAGGATTGAACTTTGGGGTACCCTACATTTGGCTTCTGCTCGTTCTAATAAGAAGTTACGTACTTACTGATACAAAGTCTGTCTTCTTTAGGTAACAATGGAACCAGTCCAGTAAAGTACCAGAGACTCCAACCAAGCTCATCAGTCTCTTCACTTATATGTCATGATCAACAGTGTCACATGTTACGCTTAGGTCCAACAAAACCAGCACTGTGGTTCTTCACTAGTCTTTATTTGTGTACATGTCATTGAACACTTTGAGAACTATATATGTAAAAGGTATTCATCTATGAAATTACTACAGTAGGATTAAAAAATACTTTTCTATATTATCAACTCAAGAACTGAGTAACTGATCGTAATATCAGATCACTGCCGTTGGTACGAAATATTTTAAAATTATGTCGCCAGACATAACAAAATATAGGGATTTATAGGGAAGTATTTTGGAAACAAGTATTTCAGAATATTTGTTTGCAAAAAAACAACAACAAAAAAACAACTTTTGGATTGTGAAGTTACACTTTAAACTTTCTTAGGTTCCAACATTGCTAAATTTAAATTCTTACTTATTTCCTGTCATTTTGGGGACCGACTACTGGTTCATTACTTGCATTTTTTGGGTTAGCTGTTGTGTTTAGGAGTACGGTGTGAATTGAGTTTACGTTAGATTAAGGATTGGCCATGTACTGGTAATGGTTAGGTTAAGGGTTACAAATTAATACAAAATGAATAGAGGTTAAGGTAAAGTCAATGCAAGGATACAGAAAAAACAACAGGGTGTCTGTGTTTATAGAAAAAACAGTTTTTAACAGGCTGAAAAAAGGTCATTTTTAGTATGTTTACAGACACATATACACCCACACACACACAATTGTATTGCTATCCTTGTGGGGACTTTCCTTTGACGTCCTTCTATAGCATAACCCAGATCCTAATCATTACCAGTACATGCATAACCCTAAATGTAACATTAAAGTAATTCACACCATAGTCTTACACCTGAACTATGTCATCAGTAAAAATTGGATGACTCACCAAGACAAACACTCATGTAAATTTGGGAACTGTTCCAGTTTTTTTATTATTATTCTGCAGCTTCAATAATGACAAATCATACTAGATCTATTTAACGCAGATACAGGTAGTTGGATATATAGATATTACTAAAACAGTATAAGAACAATGTCACTACCAATTCACATGCTGGTTGGTATTTTCCACTCAAGAACCTGCTGTTTAAATATTAAACATTTATTTTACATTTTTAGGACAAATTCAGTGTTTGGTAAAATAATTATTTTTAAAAAACAAAAAATAAGAAATGGGGTAAACTTATTTCTCAATCAAACTTTGTGACAAATATGATAGATCGATAGACCACAAAAAAACTACACGACCCAAGACGCCTGCGGCCGAGCCTGCAGCTGAGCATTCCTGGGAATTGTAGTCCTGTGGCTGTTGAGGTCTAGCGTTCTCCTCCCACTGGTAGACCCTCCTCCGTCCGCGACCGCTACAATCCTGGGCTTTATAAGCGCGTCTCACAGCTGCTGTCGCTGCCGCTCCTGCTGTGGTTGTTTGTTTGGTTGTTTGTTTGGTTGTCTGTTTGTCTGTTTGTCTGTTGTGTCGCGCGCGGGATCTCCATAGAACAGCCATGGCAAAAGATGCTCGAGACAACTGGGAGAACCCCACGCAGTTTGTTCTGGCGTGCGTTTCCTACGCCGTGGGTCTGGGGAACGTGTGGAGGTTTCCTTACCTATGTCAGATGCACGGAGGAGGTAAGTTCCTGTGTGTCCTAACAGCCGCTTATATGAAGGCAGCTGGGTTTCTGTCAGGTCTATCTCAGGGGTTTCAGTGCGATACCTGTCACTGTTTGAGTTGAGCGCGCTTACACTGTCGCAGCAGAGCCGCGCTGTTGCTTAATGTGCGTTCAAATATAAGCCAGGTGAGCTATTATAACAACAGACTTGTGTTTTATTGAGAAGTGTTGAAAAAGTGGAAAAGTGCATCTAAAAGTGTGTGTAGTGTTTAGTGCGAATGAGTGTTCCTGGCACAGTGAGAATCAAAGGCGAGCGAGTCCTGCAGGAGGAGCGTTTCGTGGTAAATTTCCATAAGGGAACGCAGAACTGCTATTAAGAGCAGATCAGGATCCACAGATAACCGTGAATCCCTGGCCAGCACAAAGCTGCTTCCAGCGGAAAACACTTCTGTAATAGACTTGTTTTTTTTTATGAGGTAGTAAAGTTAGACTTTATATAGCGGTGGTATCATTGGCTTCATGACTCATTGAGAACTTCTTCCTTATAGGGCTCATTTAAAGTCAGGGGCTGATCGGTGTGATGGATTTGATGAACAGTCGTGGTTTCTCATCGTTCTGTGTATCAATGTGACTTAAAGAGACTCAACGAGACACTGTGCGGATTATATCAAGCGTTCATTTTCCGCCGGTGGGCCTGAATCTCATCTAAACCCGGGTTAGCAAACTTTCTGTGATGTAGGTTTGTAATGTTGAGAGGTTCCTGTTCAAAAGCAGCAGAGTCTAAAATCAAACACAGTGTTTTGCTTTATTTCAACGGGGTTTCATTTTTCCAAGTCACATTTAATTCAAACTTTTATTATTGTCACTTTTCCTTAATTAATTTTTGATTTGTAGACGAAATATTAAGTGTAAATACAAACATTTAGCGCGTAAATGAAATATTTTGGTAGCATGCTAAATGTTTAGCTTCAAATCAGATATTTAGTTAGTTTTAAACAATGTGTCGAGTTCTCAACTTAATGTCTAGGATGGTCTGAGCTGAATATTGAGTTAGCAAAATTACACATTTAGTTTCAAATTAAATATTTAGTTTTTAAACAAAAAAAAAAGCTTGAAAAATAAGTAATTAGTTCCCAACTAACTGTTAATCTATAAATTCAAACTTTGTATTTGTCTTGCACCTTAATATTTAGCTAGCTAACTGAATATTTAGCTGCCTGCCATAGACATAATATACATAGATGCCTCATTAAGTGTACTGGACGGTTGCTGTGATACATCATGGTGTCCACCATGTTGAATGTGGCTAATCTGCCAAAAAGCCGTAATGAGGAAATTGGTCTGAACTTCATAAAGTGCCTTCCTACAAAGTGTTTTAAGTAGATGCCAGTCATTTACACACATGCTAATAGACTTATAATATACTGCTAAATAAGCTTCGGATTCCAAATTCATCTGTTCAATGTGATTATTATAAATGTTTTGGGGGTTTTCTGAATAAAAGGAAAAATCTTTACAATTGATAGAACTGATGGGTGGATGGATGGGTGGGAGACAGACAGACAGACAGACAGACAGACAGACAGACAGACAGACAGACAGACAGATTAGATATGTGAATTTCCAGTATTAAGTGTGATACTACACAGCACTTGTGGAAAATTTTGGAAAATAGGTACATTTCCACACAACATACCAATTAGGCAACTTCTAACATTCCACTTTGCCACATTCAAAATGGCGGCAATATTGATGTAAGAGCCACTCAATGAGGTGTCTATGTATATGTATACACGTTTCTTCTGCCCAAATGCAGCTGTGCTTACAAAATGTTTCCCCACCATCGGCATGTGAATGACTGAATGTGGCGTAAAATGCTTTGGATTCCTTGGGATCAGATAAACCGCTGTACAAGCAAATGCCATTTAATTTTAAGCTATTCTTTATAGAGGTGTTGAACAGTTGTTAAATAATTCACATTAAGCACTGGTTATTAATTTTGGAAATTTACATTAGCAACAAAGTTTTTTATTCTATCAATCCATTATCTTCCGCTTATCGGGTCAGGTAACCCCTTGATATTAACAACCCTTTGTCTGAGGGAGAGCTCAGACACCCTATGAAGGAAATTCCTTTTGGTCATAATAGATGAAGGTAGGTAGGAACTTAAGCCTCACCTTTCAGCTCTGCTCTTTCATCACCTTGAAATACAGGTATAACACTCACATCACTGTGGACCATCAATCCACCTATCGATATATCTCCACTATTCCCTCATTCGTTAACAACAACCTAAAATACCTAAACTCTTTCACTTGGAGCAGGACCTCATCCCTGACCCAGAAAAGGCATTCTACCCTTTACCCGCTCAAAACCATGGTTTCAAATTTAGAGGCACTGATCTTGATCTCAACCACTTCACACTCGGCTATGAACTGTGCCAGCAATAGTTGGAGATCTGACAAAGCCAAAAGGACGTTATCGTCTGCAAATGGCAAATGACACATGTAGATTGGTTGGGCAAACTTCCATGCACCATCCATCACCCTGCTGAGGGTGCAGATCTGCCAATCAGGGAGAACTGCTCCAGGGAAGACCTCCGGACCGTGAGTTTGAGGACCTTCTTAACCACCTTACTCTGTTAACTGACCAGGGTCTTCTTGAAAGATGTATGGAAGGCATTTATTGTGGCCTCACCTAACTCCACCTGAGCCCAAGTTTTTGCTTCAGCAACCACGAGAGCAATTCTTGGACTGCCAGCAGCTTCAGGAGTCACACTTTCCAAAATTGCTTGACAGAACTTTGTTTTTTAGTTGTTTTTTTTCACTTGGCTTGACATTATTCTGCCCCGTGGGTGTCAACTAATCAGTTTGGGGATGTTCATAATGAAAACCACCTTGTGGCGGCAGATCCAGTCAGCCTATGACTGCATCAGTGGAGGCACTGAACATGGACCACTCAGGCTGCATGTGTGTGTCTGTGTGACCTGTTTCTAGGCTGCACTTTATCTGATCAGTCACATTGGACCTGTTTGCCAAGGGTGATCTGATTTGGGAACCCAGCTTGGGAAACCTAAACCTCTTCACCACAATAAGTTGGCAGCCCAGGTAGGCACCCTAGACTGAGGATTAAACAAATTGTTAAATTGATATTTAAGTCACAATTGCACAAATTACAGAGCACATCTAACAATACTGCATCATAGGCACGAATTCTAAGAACGTCCTCGACAATGACTGTGACATATTAATTTTGTATCAAATGGTAGTACTAGTGTTATCACAATGTCGTTGCCCAGTCTTCTTTATACAAATAAAGTGCCACCTTTCTTTCGATACTGAAAGCAGTATTATTCATGATATTATTAAAAAATACATTTAATTTGTCCAGCCTGTAACACATAAAGCTCAAAAACTTCAATTTTTTATTGTTGTTTCTTTAAACTAGCTCAGAAGATTAGGCTGATAGTTTATGGTTATGTGTACAATGCTGTATAGACAAAACAGAGGCTTATGCTCCTTGGTTTTTATGGCGTTGAGCAAATGTTTTTTTTTCTTCTCTATTTTCTTTTATAATTAAGCTTACCTGTGTGTTGTTGCTTATTCATTTGTGAATTGAAATATATTTTAGGACCAAGATATAAAGTTCCTAAAAGTTGCTGCGTGACTGCATCCCTTTTTTGGCGTGGGGGTGGATTAAGCTTGATCATTTCGGATGACGTATGAGGAAAATAGAGCCAAAAGCTTCGTAAGTCTTATTGAACAAATGGAATATACAAAAAAAATCCTGAAATTCAGATGCTTTTAGTTTGCTATTAGGTTAAGAAGGCTTAGTCAGACTAAGTTTGCTGTTTTTTATCATTGACTTTTTATGGTCCTTGGGGAGACTTCCAAAGATAAACAGGGGGAATTATAGTAATCTTATTGATTTGCTGTGCAACTGTACTGTCCTTTGTTGCTCACTTGAGAACGTTCTTAATTAAATAAGTCTATAAATATATTTCTATTTATTAGCATAGCTACTACTTCGTTCACTCTTATTTTTCACACAGGACAATTTTAACATTTTGTTTTAGTTTCATATTCGGTTTATCCTGTCACAAGAAACATGATGTTTGAACTCAGGATTATTTGAAATGCTTCAAAAACTAAAAAGCAATGTATATGTTTTGTTGACCCACAATTACCAGACCGAAATACATTTTTAAACACTTAATTTCTTTTGATTTATCGAGGCTATCCAGGAACAGAGAATATTTGGTTATTAATAATATTGGATATGTATATTTATATAATAACACACTAAAATAACCTCTATTGTATACTTTATTAATAGATCAATAGGTGACAAACTCAGTTACAACACTGCTGATCAAGAGAGTGTTGTGGCTCATAGAAAGAAATTCTCCCAACTAAAAATCCACATTCCAAATATCAGCTGACCCCGTTTTCACATCAGTTTTTACATCTCCTCTTTGGAACCATTGATTTGTAGATGTTATCTAATATTTCGGTGTATTTGCCAAAAAAAACTTTGTTAGTGTATTAAATGTATGTCACTTTCTTCTAGAAAACCAGACCTAGCCATTGCTGCATGAAACAAAATGTTTAGGAGGCCCTGAGTTAAACCCTAAACTTATGCCATATAGACTGTATATATTGTAATGCTAGGGTTTAATTACAGGCCCCATTTGTTTATTGACTTCCACCCTCTGTACTGACAGCTGTTAATACAGGAAATGTTATAAAAGCCTTATCCTTAGCCTATCCACCTAAACTATTACATAATACCTTACTAAGAAAAAAATAGGGAAGCATTAAAAAAAATAATAATTAGACTAACGATAAGAAACTACATTTAAAGCCCAGGGAACCCTTTAAATTCATCATAATTGCTGCAAAAGACAAGATTCTGTTTTAGTCATTTACACATGAAGTTTTTGAGCAGATCATTTTCAACACCTGAAGCAAGTTTTGCAGAAGGGCAGCAGGACTGTTAGGACTGTTGGTTATAGCAGATGGCTACATACCAGCCACTACCTAACACCTACTTACAACCCAGCTTTTTGACAACCTCCAACGCCAGCTCAGAGTAGGTAAACCCATGGATTTAAAACATTGCATAAAGTGAGGTGGAAAGAATGCTGAACTAGGCGTAAATGTCGTATGAAAAGCAAAATTGGCTAAAGTAAAAGAATGGTGCTCCTAATTTGGGTATAATCTTACATTCTATTGTAAATTTCTTTTTTTTAAAAGTCTTGACTAAAGAGTACGCTATATGGATAATTTTATTTGGCAAATTTAAACACACTCATTGTTGAGTGCACTTTTCGAGATTTCGGGGCTACATGTGAATATGTATATTTCTTCTGTGTGGAATGATAATGAAACCTACGACACATTTGAAGTCATTCTGGGGTTGGGGGGGTCCTATAGCACAAAATTCCACAATCTTACTAAAAATCATCAGTGCAAGCAGCATCCAAGCCCCTCAAAGTTCATTGCCACCCTGGCTGTGTGAATACCCGGTTGCCATCAGCCATCTCATGACATTCCTGTGTGTGTCAACTAGGGGGCATGTTTGGAAAACCATCTAAATTGCCTACAGCCACCTTCAGTATGGGTTTAATGGCAAGTCCTAAAGGTAATGCCAAAATCTGGCAGTAGTCATTGTCCCTTCCTGCTGAATTGCGAAGAATTTGTGAGACTTCCTCTACTCTTTAGAACACATCATGTGTTTTCAATTGTTAGTTAACACAGTATAAATCTATCACCATACACAGACAGAAGCTAAAGGTATCACTAAAAGTACTAATGACTTTCTTACTTTAGTGGGCAGTGGTAAAGTGATGTCACAGATCTATGACACCAAAATCTCCAAAATCACCAAATCAAAGTCCCTGATGATGCGCAAAAATATCTGCAGATCTGATGATGTGTTTTAGAGTCTAATGTATGCACACAGTGAGGCAGAGGTGTGGACTCGAGTCACACGACTTGGACTCGAGTCATAAATTTGATGACTTATGACTCGACTTGAGAAATATAGATTTGCAACTCAACTTGGACTTTAACATCAGTAACTCGTGACTTTACCTGAACTTGGGCATTTTGACTCGAAAAGACTTGCTATTTTTCCCAAAACTCATAGATTTAAAAACTGTATTGACACGGACCGCACTATCCTTCATCTGTGGTTGCTATGTGCTGTCAGCACAATATCCAATCAGATTAGATCCATGATTGTGAACTGACAACCAATCAAATTACAGGGTTAACGACGAAGACAAACTGTCAAACATGGAGTCAGCTGTACCTGCACTGGACTAAAAGCAAAGTTTTCTAAACGTATAGTTTTTTTTCCGTCAGAATCGCCAGCTCTCGTTGTCGTTCAACAGGACAGATGTGATGTTATTTCGATTATTTATACATGGGTTTCCCCTCTTCTATTTGCCGTTTGTGATGAAAGCTCAATCAATGGGCTTATGGCAAAGGTTGCCCTGTTATGCAAGTGATTGATTTGTAATTTGCCCTAGGTCAATGAGTATTATTGATTAACAAGTTCAACATATGAAAACAACCTTTATTTAAGAGGCATTTAAATATAACAAACTTCCATCTCACTCATGGTGTCACAGAAGTTACCAAAAATAACGCTAAGCATCATGGGAAACAAAAGGAAGCAGGAAGTAAAAACAGGAAACCAAAAAACCATTACACATTGAAACATAGGTTGTTGCTTCTTCTTCGGTGGTCTAAATAATATATTCAATAATATTATTATAAGAATATTTATATAACTATTATATTGTTATCTTTGTAATATACCTATATATGTATATATATATGTGTATATATATGTATATATATATATATATATATATATATATATATATATATATATATATATATATATAAGTATAATGTGTTATTGATAGTACTCGAAAGGACTTGAAACTCAAACGTTAGGACTTGGGACTAGACTTGAGACTTGGCGGGCAAAACTTGGGACTTGACTCGGGACTTACAAGCAAAGACTTGAGACTTACTTGTGACTTCCAAAATAATGACTTGGTCCCAGCTCTGCAGTGAGGTGTTGGAATTCGCTACGCTGCCAGGCCCACAAGATTCTGCCAACAGTCACTGTTGACAGGATTCAACATCACCTTGTTCCATGTCGTCACACACAACTTTAAAGTTGAATCAATAGCAGAGAAAAGGAGGAGAATGACTGCTGACCTCCTGCTTTAAGTGTGTGTGTGTGGGGGGTCGTTTGGAGACCATGTAAATGTATTAGGTACTTGTTTGTTATGACCTGCTTGATCTTTTAGTACAAAAAGTCATATTCTAAGGTTTGGTGCTTGCCTTGATGCAGTAAAAAGCATTTTATAGTTTTTGACCTCCAATGTCTTAAGACTATAATGGAGGTTATGTTCATATAAATTTAATCTGAAACAGACAAAATGGCTGTTGTGATCCAAAATGGCGGACTTCCCATGGGGTTTGGACTACGCCTCAAAGAGACTTTTTTATAGTTGATGAGAAGTGACCTGTGTGACATATTAATAAATACATGTCTCTGCATTTGATTAGTACTTCCAGAAACGTAATAATATTGAACATCTTGTTACATCATGGTAATTTAGTGGTGCATATGTAAAAACAGCATTGATTTGATCGATAAAATGATATTTAAAGTTCTGTTTATGTCTCTCTCTATATTCAGTAAAAAAAGCTTGAATGTTTAAATGTTGGTCCGATTTGGCTCCTAGTCTTGAGTTAAATGCAGAGGGGTTTTGAAATTGTCAATTCTGTAAAGGATTTTTATTGAAACTATTGCAAAACCCTTATGATATTATATAAAATAAAGTTAAAGTCTGCAAATAACAATTATTTGATCAAGCAACTGCATTGTGTTGGGATTTTTGGTGCTGGTATCAACTTCTTACTTCTTCAGTTTTGGTTTTCCATCATATGAACTTTGGGCTTAATTGCCATGGTGACTGTATGGTGGCAAGATCATTTTGAAAGATAATACTTCAAGCTGCTCACTGCTGCCCACAACAGCAAGTAGCTCCTGCCATTTGGTTGTTGTATTTGCTCCTGTTGTAAGCGACAACCCTTTATTTAGCTAACTAAAAATGGTTTTGTGTAAAGCTGCCATTGCAGCCTAACAAAGAGTATTGATAGTTTTAGAAACTCATCCTTTTCTTCCTTTGTCCTTTAAAATTTGTATCTTCTTCACCCATTCATAACTAATAGAAAACTTCCATAGTCATTTTTCATTTAAATCTACTTCTTATTCCTGAACTGTGGCTGGCTGGTCATTGCTTCTGCAATGCTGGTAATAAAAATTTTGACATGATTTATTTTTATTGAGAACAACAAATTTGGAGATATTAAGTTTATTATTTTTTTATTTTTTTATTATTTTTTAGGATAATATGACATAAGAGTAAAGATGTTTGAATGTTTGTTCTTTAAACATTTACTTTGTTTCCTAACTTGGGTTGGACATATTTTTTATGGAGAGTATAATATTATAAGTTATTTAAGGTTTAAGTTTATTTATCACAGAATAAAAGTCCTGCCTTTTTTTATTCATATTAATGTTAAAAAAGTAACGTCTTAAAGTTTTAGTGTGTTCAATAAATGTTTATCCTGTTTGGCCCTCGAACTCAAGTGTGTGTTGGATTTTGGCCCCCTGTGCAATTGAGTTTGACACTCCTGTATTACGTGGAACAAATATAGAAATGGTGCTGGGATTTTTGTTATGGCAAATTGGTAAGAAGTAAGCAGATAGAAAAAACGTGAAAAAGTAAAAACAAACTTGACTTACCTATCATGACTTAAAAGTTGCATTTATTGATATTTTTGTGTATAATGGGAGAACAGTTATGGGTTTAATGGTTTTCCACAGAACATTGCACAATGAGCACACATCTCCTTTAGTTACACTCCTGGTGTGTAACATACAAGCCAGAAAACAGTAGAGATGTGGCAACATGCTTTCCCGGTTGCGTAGGAACAATTGAACGAGCGAGCTTCTGGTTGACTGACTGTAAAATGTAGCTGCTTAGTTTAGTCACCACTGATGTTGAATTTCTAAGAATAAGTATGCAAATCTGGTAATAGCACGAAACTATCTATTGTGTAGATGTTAAGTGAAGCACTACTAAACTGGTTGTCTCTCTTTTTCTATTAATGTTGTGAGTTTATTGTGTTAACTTTGGCAAAAAGGATTGCTGTAAAGTCAACCACGTAACCCAAGGTGTTGTTGTGGTATGCTGATCCAGTAGGACTGAATGCTGAAAGTCAACCACCTAATGCAATCTGCTGGGTTTCCTTAGACTGGAACTTTTTCAAATGATTTGTTTTTCACATATTTATGACTGGAATGAAGTGAGGCATGAGATATTGGCGCTATATAAATAAATTGAGTCTTGAATCTTGAATAATCATTTTTATAAAGAAAAAATACCTGAAGTTGTTCTAATATTTCTAAATATTGACACATTGAGCAGAGTAGGACACAAATTGCAGTCCAACAAATCCGTCCTGATAACCATTAGACTAGTAGAGTAGTGCTGCAAGTGAAGAAGAATTTCAGTTTACTCTTCACTTCTCATTACTTGAAGATGTAGAAACTTTACTGATGGCTTTCACAATCCTCTGCGACTGTGTCCCAGAGGACCATCATACTAAGTTTGTTCTTTTAGCTAGTACTTTAATACATTGGTACTTTTTTAATATTCAGATGATCAGATTAGGCTTGGTCAGGTCGGAATATCATATTTAAAACAACTCATTAAAAGCACATAAAAACATATTTGTTTTGGAGGTTTTATTGTTAGTGGGCAGCATGGCTGATGTGACCATCTAATTTTATCTCTAAATCAATCACATAAAAAAAGAGACCTGCAGAAACAGTTTTCTTATTTAATTCAGAACTAAAAACTTAAGCAGCCTCAGCTTTTCACTGGTACGTACCTATTCATGTAAAGTGTTTAAGGCTAATGGATGTTTATAGGCCTGAATAGTGAAAGCACTGCAAAGGCCTTTTGGAATTCAAATGTCTGTCTTTCTCCTTTTTGGAAGCTTCCGAATTAAATGAAACTCACAAAATTTTGCCCACTGTAAGCCGGCCATCTTATATTGCTTAGATTTGTGATCTTGGCCCCGTTTTGGCCGTTCTTCAAATTTCAACGGTAAGTTTAGATTGATCAACTTAAAATATAGCGAGATCTTGACTTGGTATACACGTCTTACTTATTAGCTGCAGCACAAAGTCTCACTAAAAATAAAATACCTACAAAGAAGGTTACACATAAATAAAATCTGTGATTTGATCCACCTCTGGTCCCTCAATAAAACCTAATGCTTAAATGCTCACATCACTAAAATCCTAACCCCTAAGACCTAGAAACTGTGTCCAGGGACAGAAGACAGTGGAAATTAGATGTTGTACCAGTCATGTTGTAAGCTGAAATTTTACAGCTTACAGTCTTAAAATTTACTCAGTTTAGTATTGAGCCAATGGCGATCATAAGGTGTCAAAGGCTTGCCACTGCATGCTCAAAATATGACTTTTTGCCATAGCATACTATGGTTTAATAACTTCAACATACAAGGTCCAAGCTGTACCAAACTTTGGTATGACACCGTACTTCAGCACATGGGACATTTCTGCACACACACACATACACACATACACTAATTTCTTGTGTCTTATACTCTTGATGATGTCCATTTATTTATCATGGATTTCCATAGCCTACTCCTAACCGTAATCGTAACCCCATCAGTACACACCTAGCCTGAAATGTTAACCTAACTTAATTCCCACCATAGCCATGCATTTAACCCTTAACACAAAAACAGTATATTTAACCGGAATATTTACCCTAATCCTACCCACTAGCAATATATTCATAACCCTAGCCTTAACCAAAGTTACATTCACACCACACCTTTAAAAGGGACTTTTAACACTAAAAGAAGCAGTCCACCACATTAGGACCAGGCGTTGGCCCCACACACACACACACACACACACCCACACACACAAACACACACCCTAAAGGCATGGGCAACTAGTTATATATTAAGAGCATACAGCAGCTAAAAAATGTGTTAATAAATTACATTACAAATTCCTACTTTAGGTGCAGAGGCTAAAAAATTTTTGAATTTCATTATTAAAGCTGCTATTAACAATATTCATATTTCATCTAACGTGAGTAGTGGTAATAACTATATTAATGTTTTACTCTTCAGTTGTTGGGATTTTTTATGTGTTGGCTTCTCCCTGGATTTCCCTGCGGGTTTATTTCCATCTCCCTCTGTTTCATAATTCTTACCTACATTTTTCCTAACTTGCTGTAGCCTGTAAAGAAAATGGAATACTCAGCTGTTCATCACAAATGTCATTCATATAAAATTGCAACAGAAGGATGGTTTCCCCTCGTTTGTTGCACTAATTTTATTCTGTGCTACAAAACATTTTAGCAGCCTGGACAGAACTGTTTTTTTTGCACTCAGACCCATATAAGTTTCTGATCACACAGAACCATGTGATGTTAAATACTATTCTGAACGGTGAACTAGTTGGACCACGATTGCATTTTAGCTTTTGAATTACAGTATCTCATTGTTTACATAGAGTTGGCTCTAAATCACAAATGCCTGAGCATATATGCCCCAAGCTTGTTCCGATTGCTGTTTATCAACCTGCAGAAAGCTCAACTGGATTGAATCAACCCCCTAGAATATTTCAAACAACTGTTTTCTCCTTAACACATAATATTAAGACTTACAGACGGAGTCTCTGGTGGTGGCGTGTGTTCTGCTGAGGTTACGGTCACTCTCAACGCTGTTTTCACATTTAATTCCTTAATTTTTTGGTTGTTTTATTAACAGTTATGATGGAAAACCATTTTTTATCAGGATTATATTTTGCTTAAGAGGTTATGTATTAAAATCATAACATTTACAAAAAACCTGACATGTATCATGTAATTTAACTTTAGTCATTTAAAAAAAAGTATTTTTAAAGCTTAAAGATGCTACAGGTACAGTGATCCTTACCGCTTTATAGATTTATACCAATTTAACATTTTAATCAACAACTGCTTAAAAATAAATTTTTGGTGTAAACTGAAGTTAACCTGATGTTCATTTGAAACGTGGTGCTGATAGTAAAAGTGTAAATATCTTCTAGCCGTAGTTTTAGTTATTTATGTTTAAGCTATATTTTGTGTTGTAACTCTCTCATATATGTAACCTACTTACAGCTGGTAGTAAAACTTTAGTTACTGAATATCCAGCACTAATTATGTAGAAAACATCCGGTGCTTACAATAAAAAGGGGATTAACTGCAGGGAATAATACATGCCTGACTGGACGGGGCTGCTGGATAAGCAACAATTAAACCTCGGAGGGTCACAACAATACTTTTGAACTGCGTGGTATTTTATTGTGGTATTTTTATCAAAGATTAATAAAACTGCCTCAACATTTTTAGTGTTCCCTTAATTTGGTGTGTAAACTTCTGTAATTTGGATTGAAGAATTGTTCACCTGAGCAGTTGTTAAGTTATTATTTATGTAACATTATAAAAGTTTACTATTTTTACATACCTTGTAGGATGTTGTCATATTAAGAAAACAAAAACTTAAATAGAAGACATTAATGCAAATGTGTTAGATTCTATCGTATGGCTTTGTTAAACAGTACAAAAAATAATGTCTTTTTGAATCTTTTTTCACTAAAACAACATTAATAATGAATATTGCTGCCAATGTCGTTGTATAGTTTCAATATTACATGCTTTTAATATGCTTGTAAAATCCTGAAAATCGTATTTTTTATTTAAAATTAGGACATACTTGTACATGTTAGTGTTGTTTCGTTACAAACACAGATAGTATGTTTTAACTGTTGCCTAGCAGTGTGAGAGTCAGCGGGTAAAATGGAAGTTTATAACAGACATCATAATTCAGACAATTATTTCACCCCAACTTTTGTAATATGACGTTTGATTTTACGATTACAATATACTGTGCAGTCCTATAGTAGAGTCCTGTTCAGTTCATTATACAGATTGGTTAAATAACTTTTTCTGTTCTTTTAGGATACCAATTGAGTCATTGTCTTGGAGCGTTCAGTAGACGATAATGTAGCAACAGTGAATGGTCCCTCATATTGTCTCACTGACTTTACAGGAGTCCGTCATAATAGACTTGCATGGAGCGACAGCGGAAGGGAAAACAACCCTTTACACCGGAAGAAACTTCCAGCGGAACAAGGCTTAGTGTGAAGAACTGTCTGATACGACTGATTTAGGGTTTCAGAATACAGAGTACACGCACAAAAAAAACAGAAGCACTCATATAGAAGTAGTTTCTATGCTAGAGTGAGGTAAGACGTTACTGGCATTATAGTTGCTAATGCAGCTCCTTTAGTGGCTTCATCTGGGAGAGAAACACATCTTACCATGTAAGATTTAAGTTGGTTTTAAAAGCTGTAGGAAACAAAAAAAGCGCACTACAAAAAGTCAGGCAACCGCTTTGTCTGAGAGACAGACGCGGTCAAACTCTGACAGACAGTGTCAACTATAATAGGAGAACATTCATTTGTTGGCTAGAGAAGCTCAACCGATTGCCATATTCAGGAAAGTTTCACCGCTAGACAGAACAGCAGAAGGGTTTTTACAAGCGTGTGTGAGTTCGACATGGATATTCTTTCACACATATCATACTACGGAGATACACATGCCATTTTGGCCACTTTATTTAAACCACCAGCTGAAAAAGTACTCACATTGCGGTGCAGGTTGAATATCTTCATTTGTTTTTTGTAGCCTTATCATGTTAAAGAAATAACAATTAGTTTTGTTTTCATGATATTGCTGACAAGTTACAAGACTCTGTTGGTCTACCGTTACTTCAACAACAGTGACTCAGGACGCAGTTTGTCCAATGAGTTGCTGGTTGGACCCAACCTGCTCCGTCCTTGTCAGTTGTTGTGCCTTCACTTTCCTCGCCTGGAAGTTGTGGTGCTCAGTTCGGTGGGGCCAATTGTTTAGCCGCCTCTCTTTGCCTTAATCAGCTTTGCTTCCAGTGTATCTTATCACCAGCGCATGACTAACCTCTTCTCCAAAACACCTCAGTAGACCTTACCTTAGGAATATGACGCCCATGTATTTGGAAAACAATCTATGTTCCCCTTTTTTAAATATATGGACCACCATCCAGTGTTAATAAGATATTGCAGAGTCACGTCAACATTGACTATTTATATGGTTCTAGTGGAGAGACCTGAGTTTCCTGTCTTATATTGTCTTCTACAGGAGGATTCTTGATTCCATATCTCCTGATGCTGGTTCTGGAGGGTGTGCCTTTGTTCTACATGGAGCTAGCTATTGGTCAAAAGATGCGCCTTGGCAGCATTGGAGCATGGACTGCTATCAGCCCATATTTAGGAGGACTCGGTAAGAGGCTGGATTACTAACAAAACTTGGATGATGCTACTTTTGATGTTTTTTATTGATTTTTAACCTTCATTCTCCTATTTTTGTCCTGTTTCAGGTCTTGCCAGCGTCGTGACATCTTTGTACTTATGTCTCTATTACAACATTATCAATGCATGGAGTTTCTGGTACCTCTTTAACTCATTTCAAGTGAGCTGATTATTTAATCGTCTATTTTTTAATGCAAATACTACAACTGTGTTGAATCTGCAGGGGTTTAAAAATGTATTAGATTGTGAAGAATTAGAACATATTGATAATCTTCCAAAGCCAAGAGATGTTCATGTATGTCACATTCTGTTCGAGGCTTTTGGACAAACTCTGTAGTTTTTATTTACCTCCATTTTTTCTGCCGTTCTTTTTATTCTTTTATGTAAACACAAGTTAATAATAATGGTCTAAACCGAAGTGGTGTTGGCATATTTGATCTCTCAAACGGAAATGCAGTATAAATAAGCACATCAGTCTGTGGACAAGTTATTACCACATTTATTAAATGTCAATTGCAATTTACACAAATAGTCAAAACTATACATTCAAATCTATTTAGAAATTTAAAATTGCCTGAATCGTATTTTTTGTGAGAGCTTTAATTTTTCTTTTCTTTTTTTTTACAGAAACAATAATAAATTCTTTATTGTAATTTTATAGTAAAAATAGGCATTTTGCTGCGTCTTAATTTCTGCCTTCCTGCTCTCTTTCTAATCCAGTCTGTTTTGCCGTGGGCAGCTTGCCCTTTAAATTCCAACCGGACTGGACCTATAGAAGAGTGTGAAAGAGCTACACCCACCCAGTATTTCTTCTACAGAGAAACCATTAACATATCTCCCTCTATTGAAGAGAATGGTGGCATTCATACAGGCCTGGCTCTGTGTTTCCTGCTTGCCTGGGTGATAACTTATCTATTTATTGTTCGCGGCGTAAAGTCAACTGGAAAGGCAAGAAAGCTTCCTTATTTACAGACTCAATAAAGCAATAATATACTGTATAATTGCATATGTAAAAGAGTTGACTGTTATAGTGACCCTTGACCTCACCATACTAAAGCGTTGCACTTGTAATTGTTCTGTTTGGCTTTTGCAGGTTGTGTACTTCACTGCAACATTTCCATACGCTGTCCTGGTTATTTACTTAATTCGAGGCATCACTCTTCACGGAGCCCTAAATGGTGTCAAATACATGTTCACGCCAAAGGTGAGTTTGGGTCGCCTGCTCGCGTTGTTTGTGAGATCAGAACAATGGCGTCAACTAAATTCCCATGGGTTTGTGGATCTCTGTGCTTTCAGATGGAAGAACTTGCGAATCCTACAACTTGGATCAATGCGGCCACTCAGATCTTTTTCTCCCTGGGTTTGGGTTTCGGCTCACTAATAGCGTTCGCCAGCTACAACCAGTATCACAACAACTTTGAGCGCCAGGCCATCATTGTGTCGTTTATTAACAGTGGAACATCCATCTTTTCCTGCATTGTCACTTTTGCCATCTATGGGTTCAAGGCGACTGTCAACTATGAGAATTGCTTGGAGAGGTATCTTTTACTGGTGTGGTACATTTTTGATTTATTTAACAAGAAGTCTTATAATTCTTATTTAGCTTATTAATTCTGTTTTGTTCCCTTGTAAATTGCTTATGTCCTGTAAATGTTAGATATCAGTCTCCTTTTTGTCCAATGTGAATAGTAAATGTAAATACCTCCTTTGCACAGCTTTATGAATGATAAATGTTCTAATCCATATTCATGTCTGGTATATTGATAGAAAATATTGATAGATCTATTATCAATATAGGTAGACTTAACCTGGTGTTTAATAGTGTTGTTTGAGGTTTATCTAAAGGAACGTGGTTATTTTATTGTATTTTATTTCTCTTTCTCAGGACACGCATTCTGCTGCTTAACACTTTCAGTCTCGCTGAGGACAGCATTAATATTGACAATGTGTTTGAAATGATCGAGAAGCTGAACACAACGTTTCCAGAACAGTTTGCTGAAATTAGCAGCAAACTAGAAGGCTGCGACCTCGAAGAGGAGCTAAGCACTGTACGTACCTATTCATTTTAGGAATGTTAAAAAGATGTGAAAACCAGATTACCCAATTAATAATGATAGTATTAAGGTCAGTATGTAGAACTTGTACAGATTTTAATAGGCAAAATAAATAAAAGTTTTTTTTTCGCTGAAAAGGCCGAAGCTTATAAATATTAACGTCTCATACAAATCTTCCAGTGGTTTATAAGAAAGAAAAAATTAAAATTGATCACCTTCTTAAACGCAAAAATCAAAGTGAAAATAGTGACACATTTAATCGAAGTTTGGCTTTCACTCTTTCTCAATCTAGTGTGATTTAAACCAAACAGACCTGGCTTTTAAGCTATCCATAGAAATCAGATGGTAGCTTTAAACTTCATTGATATTTGTATCATATAAATCAAAACACATTTCAAAATAGAGTTATTTTCATTTTAATGCATCAAGTGGGGTTTGCAATTAAATTAATCTGCTCTTTGAAATCCTTGGTTATACCAGAATTTTTTGTTTAGATTGTTTTTGATAGTGAGTTACATAAACATGAAGGCCCTAGATTTGTTTTGCTTTGCAAAGCACAAATCTTAGGTCTAGTTAAAGTCTATGTGATGTAATGTGTTTATATTCACAATGAATTTAAAGGATGTTTTATTGTTCAGAGTAAGGCCAAAACCTCCATCTTTGTTGCGAGACTCAGCTCTGTGTGGAGTTACCAAGCATTTAATGCTCCTTTACTTCACTTTAACAAAACACACAATACAACTTAAATGTGAACAGCATAGGTTTGATTTCATATGTTTTCGTGGTTTAGAACTAGAAAAAGTTTCATACTCCTTTGAAGACAATTTCTGCCTTCAGACCAAAGGCCTAAACATGTTTAATGAGAACAGAAAAATCTGCTATCACTCCCATGGACGCTAGAACAAAACATCATGTATAGACAGGTTAGAGTTTCTGGTTAGTCTGAATTATTTCTGTGTCTTTGGAAATGTCCGTTGATATGTTGAATTATTTTACAGGTGAGACATGGTGCATTTTCTTCGAACTGTTGGTGGTTCACATATACCATCTCTGTTGTAAAAATGTAACTCAGTTTTCAAATGGTTCCTAGAAAAAAATCAAGTCATGGCCAAGAAATGTTCCCCACATGCTTCTTTTTACTGTTTAGTTACTCTTTCTGGTAGTTACTGCTTTCAACAAAATATTTTATTTGAAAATATTGCCTGTTGTTTCGTGTTAATGTTTAACATAGTTATGTGGTTAAGATATTACTTACTTGCCAACTGTAAAAAGCCTAAATGAAAAAAAACATGTTTTGTTGTTTTTTACAATTAAGAGTAATTCATTTTACATTAACACCAACACTTTGAAATACTTAGTTTGTTTCTAATATTGTTAGAGTCCTACTTAGTTTCTGAACCACAACAGCAGAATAAGAATAACGTTTCACTACAGAAAAATTAAAATTTAGATCCACTGATTTTAATTTTAGTTTAAGCTAAAACTGGTTCAGGTGCAACATTTCTCTCTAAATACCAATAAATTAAATCCTCATACATTATTGAGCTGGATTCCTATAAAAACAAAGTGAAAGTCTTATTTATTTACATCACATCAATATGTTTTGTCTGTAGTACTATACATTTCTGGGAATCAAAAGTATTTTTCCAGTTTAATAAGCCATGTACAGTAGCTCAGCTCAGTTCAGTTTGTAATTTAGTTTCCCTTTGGTATAAATAAAGTATTCTTGATTGATTGATTTGATTTTTAGTTACATTTAACAGGGAAAATCTTGACTGCCTTCATGAAATATAAAATTACATTCCCAGAGACCAAACAAAACTAGAACAGAAGCGTCTCGAGTTTCTCATCCGTGAAATCTGTCCTGTGTGTATTTCAGGCCGTGGAGGGGGCCGGCATGGCCTTCATAGTGTACAGTGAGGCCATAAAGAACATGCCTTTGTCTCAGCTGTGGTCGGTGCTTTACTTCTTTATGCTTCTGCTGTTGGGAATGGGCAGCATGCTGGGAAACGTCACTGCCATCATCACCCCACTGCGAGACTTGAAACTTATGTCCGGCATCAGCAATAAGGTCTTAAATGGTAAGAAGTAAACTGAGGATATCTTTGCACACATTTGCCTCCTTTGTTTTAGTGAAGTCTTGCAACTGCGCTGCTGTTTACTTAGGTTTCTGTTGCAAACTAAATTAATTCAACTGTCACCACTGACTTTTTTGGGGGGTGGGGGGAGTTGTAGAACTCTCTATATTTTAAGACAATCTACACTTATGGTAGCTTTTACATATAGTACATTTGTTTGGGAAAGTGAGAAAATGTAGTTTCGCTCTTTAACTTTATTTAAGTTTAACAGTACAAGTTTTCATACAGAAAATTTGCATTATGGACAAAACCCATTTTAAAATACTTTTGTTGGATTGCTCCTACATCCGCATTCAGCTTAAAGTACTGTTAGTTGCTCCAAAACTAGGCAACGCTTAGAGAAGATCAAATAAAAGACCAAAAGTTGGCCCTTTGTTTTTTTTGGAACTTTTTATTTTCAAAAACTGTTGTACATCAACATACACAAATCCACCTATTGTCACATCTCACGTTTCACATCACCAAGCAAACAGGCTGTTTAATTCCAGCTCTGCCAAAAGTTATCCAGGGATTATTAGTGGAGAAAACAGTCCAACAAATATACCTTTGCTTCAAATATACATTAGTCATTAAAAGAAACTTATATTCATTAACATCCATGGATACATAAATCACAATAATTGCAGTGACAGAGACAACAGTAGACATAACAAAAAAATTAAACTAAAGTAAAAAAAGCGCCCAATAGTAATGATACAAATTACATTTAAAATGTATGCAAGCAAAAAATAAATAAATAAAAATAGAAAAAATAAAGAATAAATAAATAAAATATATAGAGGTGTCAAGGTTACAATATGAATTTAATTATAGGTCTCCACTTTGTTTCAAAGGTCTCCATCTTAAGTTGTAGTCTTGAAGTTGTTTTTTTCCATAATATAGACTTTTCTAATTCTATTTCTCCACTGTGTAATACTGGGAGGTTCTGGCCTTCACCAAGTATGTTATACACTTCTTTGCAATCAGAAGCAAAACTCTGATCAAGTATGTATTGTCCTTGTCGATCATGTCTGAGGGGATTATTCCTAGAACATATACACATGTATCCAGATCCAAATGAATGCCCAAAATACTCTGTTTGCACATTTTTCCAAAACTCAACAACCTTCGGACAATCCCAAAATATATGAGTAAAATCCCCCACCTTTCCACAATTTCTCCAACAAAGCCGAGATGTTTTACCATATTTAGATGTGATAACTGGAGGATTAAAGTAACGCATCTTGACTTTCCAGTTAAATTTCCACCATGTGAGGCTGTTAGTTAATTTGTGTCCAGAGCTAAATGTTTCTTCCCAATCTTCACCTGCTATTATTATATTAGCCTCCAATTCCCACTTCTCCTTAATTTCCTTATGATTTCCTTTGAACCAACTGTAAGTCTACAGTTGGTTCAAAATGCTGCAGCAAGAGTTCTGATGAAGCTTAAAAAGAGAGATCATATCTCCCCAATTTTAGCTTCCCTCCATTGGCTCCCTGTCAAACTTAGAATAGATTTTAAGATTCTTCTTTTGACATATAAAGCCCTCACTAATAAAGCTCCATCGTATATCAGAGATCTGATTACTCCTTATGTC
>JAVLVB010000590.1:28806-99251 GCA_032876305.1 Orestias chungarensis | reverse complement strand
TATTTTGTCACTTTACTTATGCACAGTATATGACTATAATATAGGTAGATATTTATTTCATTTATGAGTTGTGCATTTACATTTTAGTCTTCTATTAATAATACCTGTTTGAAATTTATTTTGCATTCTGATTTAATAAGATGAAGCTGTTTTAGCAGTATTCCATAGAATAGGATAGTCATCCTCTTTTTGGAAAAGATTTATTTATTTATTTTCTTTTAAACCCAATGATTTATGGGTTATCTTTTACCCAAAGATACTTTTAATGCTGGCTGCTCTAAAATTTTGCTGGACGAAAGACAAAAATGATTGCTTGGGTGTAAGGGCCGCAGACTCTGTTCTACAACAACTCTTAAATTCATGATTCAAGATTCTGTTTATTTATGTAGCGCCAATTTACAGCATATGTTTTCTCAAGGCACTTTACAAGAAACTCATTTAATTCCTATCATCAATACATGATGAAAAATCTTTTCTCCACAGTATCTACTTTTGAACATAATCAATAATTAATTGGAATAAATTCAAATTGTAGCTCAAAGCTTCCGAAAGATATCTATAATTTGCACAATGTACAACATCAGCTATTCTTTCAAAGCCCCATAAAAAAATATTACCTAATAAAAGACCTGGTGGATACAGAAGCTGGAAAATGTAAAGCCATAGAAATATAAGAAAAAGATAAACGAGGAAGCAGTTTTGTGCGTGACATATAAAATCAAGGCTGTTCAAAGTACTGCTATCATCAGAACCTGTGATAAACAGCATAATGGTTAACATATCTAATCAAAGCCGATAACGAGACACTAAAATAGGCTTTCACTGTAAACTTGGCTCTTCACAAGAACTAAACAACAGCAGTACTATGTCATGTAAACAGAGATTCTGTTTTCCCCTCTAGGCCGGTTAGTTTGTCATGGTCGCTTTTAAGTAAAATGTAGAAAGTGTACCGCTGTAAAGGTCGGTGAAAAATGAAAACATATGAAAAAAACTTTCTGGGCACTGAACAATTATGTTAGATAAGCAATCTAATCTTTAAAGGTTCCTAAAAGCAAAAACGGAGGTTTATAATCTGTAGTCCAATAATCCCTCGTAGAAGATTGTTTTTGGTCAATGGTACTTCAACATTTATTTGAAAAAAAAAAAAAAAAAGAAAGTTCACTTTTAAAGTTTTCAAACTTTTTAAAATGAACAAATCTGGCAATAGATGCTACGATCTACCGTCTCTCCTGGTCCAGGAGGAATGAATGCTGCAAGTCAGTGACTCAATCTAATCTGCTGGCTTTACTTTCCTTTCACAGAAATCTTATAAACTCATATGAGCTGAAATCCATGTTTCATAAGCAGGGTCAGTTGGAATGTTTGTTTGATTGGATTGAACAAAACGTGATTTTGTGAAGTGCCTTGAGGTGAGATGTGTGATTTGGTGCAATATAAACAAGCCTGGAATATAGACTGAATTTATGTGTGTAGAAAGATTTTATCTTTCACCACTGTTTTATCATTATGTTCACTTTGTCATTTCCTATTTCATAAGGAACCATAATATGACATATTTTGTCCTGAACCTGAACTAACCCCAAAGGCAACAAAGAACTTTAGGCCAAGATGAAGCGATTAAAAAGACGAGTGAAACAAAGGAGGAACACTACTAATGTTCTAGGAACACATTTAAAAATAATCCATCTTAGTTTATGTAAGTAAGAATATAAAGTAAAGTGCCTGCAGGGAAAAGCGCATCTACATTTTGAGGTAATTAGGAAACGCTGGATGTTTTTGTGATGAGTGGGAGAGTTGTACCTCAAAAGATGAGCAGGGAGACTGGGATGCTATTCCAACCTTCACTGTGGTTCAGTGGTAGAAACTGACATAATAATGCTTTCTTTTCAACTGGGTAATATTACTGACTCCCAACAGTAGAACAGAAAGCACAGAACAGCCGGTGTTCTTAGGTCTTTTTAAATGTAGGAAGTGACTGATGCAAAACTCTTAAAAATGGACAAGTCTAAACAGAAAGAGATATAGAAATGTAGGGATTAGTGTCAATTTAGCTGAACTAATTTTTAAACCAGGAAGGTTTAATCAAATGATCTGTTGTCACCTTAAACATAAAACGTTTACAACAAAACTGGAGTAATGTCTGCTTAGCTTCTACGTTTTTGTAAAACCTCTGGAGAAGTGAAAGACGTCTAAGATGCTTAATGAAAGTAGCTCATCCTCCTTAGCTCCTTAGTTTCGGCATCGGCTAAACTGGCTTTGAGATTAATCCAGAGGGACAGATGATGTGCTAAATTTATCAAAAATCCTCTTGCAGTGGAATATTCATAACCTCTCTGTGATTGTCTTTTTGTTTTAAATGTATGTGTTGTCTTCACTTCAGTGTTTTTATAAATCCATATTTAATTATTTTAACTTTCCCCTTCACGCAACGTCTTATAGTTATATAAATTGACTGACTTTTATTTTTTTATTTATTTTGTTACCATGACTACTTCAGGTTGTTTACTTCATTTGATCATTTTGAACATGTCATTGTATCTCTATAATATTTAAATGTCTCATTTGCAATTTTACGCGTAAGGCCAACACAAGTGGAAAGAAAATATATCATTTAAAAGCATTTTTTACTTATGAAAAACTTAAAAAGGTGGTGTCCAAAAAGCATTCAGCCCCTTAAGTCAATATTTTAATGACATCCTGTTGTTGCAATTACAGCCGCAATTGTTTTAGGATACATCTTTACCAGCTTTGCATCATGACTGGAATTTTGGCTCATTCCGTCTTTGCTATACAGCTCAAGCTCAGTAAGATGAAGAGCGTCTATGAACAGTAGTTTTTTTAGAGCTCTGGCTTTACGTTCAGGATCGTTGTTCTGCTGGAAGGTGAACCTCACTAGTCTCAAGTCTTTTTCCCAACAGGTTTTCTTCCAATTTGTATTTGGTTCAATCCATCCTTCAATCAACTCTTAACAAGCTTCACTGTCCCTGTTGAACAGAAGCACGCCCAGAGCATGACGCTGCCAC
This sequence comes from Orestias chungarensis, assembly GCA_032876305.1. Taxonomy (NCBI): domain Eukaryota; kingdom Metazoa; phylum Chordata; class Actinopteri; order Cyprinodontiformes; family Cyprinodontidae; genus Orestias; species Orestias chungarensis. The sequence continues at coordinate 96,228 of JAVLVB010000590.1, read as the reverse complement.
CATCCTGCCACCATTTACCATCCTGGCAGATCACAAATAGAACTTCTTATGGCTTTCTTTAAGTAATGACTTTCTTCTTGCTAGTCATCCATAAAAGCCACATGGTTTACAGGACAACTATTAATCGATCTATAAGCCCCTCCTGAGCTTCAGATCTCTGCCTCTCCTCCAGAGTCACCAAGGGTCTAACGGCCGCATCTGTAAATTTAGGTGGACCTCCAACAAGAATCCAGACTGATGGGGCAATGTAGAGAGAATGTGTTGCATGTTTTATTGTCATGCTTCTGTCTCGGTCAACTTCACTGTCTTGTTAAAAATAAAGAAAGTGTGCAGCATGAACAAAGGTAGCTCAAACGGGAACCGAAAGAAAACGAAGATGGTGTTCCTGGGACAGGAATAGCAAAAATATTTTTTCTTTTTTTCGTCAAATAGCAACAAACCTTTCAATAAAAAGATGTAATATTAATGATGAGCTACATTACTACTTTCATCGAACTGTTTAATAACCTGGGATCCCGTAGAAAGCAGTGAACATGCACAACACCAAAAGCTGATTTATGCTTCAAAATATGACAATTCCTTTATATACAGATTATACTTAAATATTACAGAACATGAAGTTAGAGTGGCTTCTTCAACATAACTGTCTTTTGATTAATCTGATCTGTCTTTTGATGAGGTTTAGGAAATAGATTTCAACTAATTTCAGGAGAGCTGAATATATTTAAATAGATATTAAGCCAAGTTTAAAAACAAAGAAGAGTTTCAGTGATGCATGGTAAAGATAAAACTTAGCACTGCCGTGGTCTTATACTGATCACTTAAAGTGCTTTAACATTTCATTTCTTGTTGCCACCACCCGACCTCACACAGGTCGCTCACATTCATGGCCTAGTGGCCAACTTCAGGTTCTGTGTCCTCTCCCCAGATGTGAAGAAATCTGGAATGGAACAAACAACATTTGTGCTGCCAGATGTTTGCTTTACTTACCGAGTCAGAGAGACCAAGTGACACAAAGTGTTCCAGGCACTATTGCAGCATAATACCCACTTTAAAACGGACAAGAGTAAAAAAAAAAAAAACTGATAAAATTGTTGAACCACAATATCTAATGAATAATTTGACAAAAGAATATATAAAAAACATGCACAGTAATTACTTTACAAGAGTGTAGACTTGTCAGTTGTTCTAAATTACATTTGAATGCATTTATGAGGAGGATAAAAAAGAAAAGGTGACTTTGCACGAGGCCTCAGCATTCTTCTGAAATGAAGAGAATCAGCAGCTGCTTCTCTGCTATAAATCTTGTGAACAGACGATTCCGCCCGCTCTAGTCGGTGCCGTGTGGACAGCAGCGGGACCCGGCACTCCCGGTCCGAGTTTCTGTCGCTTCACACTGGGTCGATTCCGCATACCCGTCCCTCCCGTCTGCTGCGACCGTGTTCAATAAAGGCTCCAGGCCTGCTGATGCCGATGGTGGCGGAGAAGTGACGCCGCGTTCAGGTCGCCGGGGCCCAGCTGCTTTCCACACGCACACATTCAGTCCAGCTTCTCTTTCTGGACCAGCCTGGGGGCATCGACGAAGTCGCGTCCGTTGAAGAGGATGAGACCGCCTGTCAAGACGCTGGCGGTTCCCCAGAACAAAACGTAAGCCAGAGTCTCGGTCCACGTTTCACCTGCGAACAGAAGACGAATCAAAACCCTCACAGTCTGTACACTTTAGTAAGTAGTGAAAAGATCTATGTTTTGCTACCACATCTAAATTTATAAAACATAAAAACAGCTTAAACGAATGTGTTTAAACTGTTCTGGGCGATCATACATGTCTGCTTCTGTAAGAAACAAAGGCAGGAGAGGAATAAGTGTTCATTTATGATCGCTCCAAACAACTTCAGAACCTTTCACTGTTCTCTTCTTAACAGCTGAACAAAAGTGAAATCTAACGTCTGTAAAGCAACAGTAGTGAAACAAATGCTCAATTAACGCCGGATCTAAATGTTAAGATAAGAAAATCCTATGAGATGTTAAGCATAGAAAAGATCCTTCAGGACATTCTACCTAAAACTCAAAAGTCAAGGAGAACCTTAGAAAGTCATGCGAGGCCGGTTTCAGAGGTACTCCTTCAGCTCTGAGAAAGTTTTTCTTACCAGCCATGAGCAGACAGATGATGCACATAGAGAACGCTACGACCATGATGATGGGCAACTAGAGAAAGAGCAAAAGGAAAAATCCAAACTAATCTTTAATACAACTAGAAAAATCCGTAGATTTTTTGGATGTTTTCTTACAGTTAAAAACTTCCAGTCTTTGGGATCACGCAGCGGAGTGGTCCAGTCCGCCTCGTCCACAGCATAGTTCCCCAGAAACAAGTCTATGGAGTCCTGGTTTGAGAAAAAGACACAGGTCGCTTTCTTAGAAGTCACACCTACAACCCAGCACTAGGAGTCCAGCGCAGTATCAAGCTACTGCTTCTTGAGGCTTATTAAATATTAAATGTTGCCTCCAAGTTCAGAACTAAAAACCTAAACTCACCTGCCTGTAGCCATCGGAAAAGTTGTTTTTGTAATATCTGATTGCAGAGTTCCAGCCGTCCATCACAGCGCCCCACACAGTTCTCTTCCCAGTCCTAAAACACACACGTCACCACAGCGACAACAGGACATCACATTTATCACCTGGGTTGAGTTTTGGTTGTACTTCTCAGACTAGACTGAAGCTACAGATGGAAACCTTCCTGAGCCCCTTGGCTCTGAAATTCTACACGGGAGCAATTCAACACGAAAAATCAACAACCGTCCTGTATAAATTACCCAGCCTGCAAGTTCTAACAAAAACGTTTAACAGTTATCGGAACAGAGCAGGTGCAGGCATGATATGGGGGGGATGAACAACTACAAAAAAAAGACATTTGGAGGGTTTACTGAAACCTTCAATAGAAACATTCCTGGTAATTCCTAGAATTTCTAAAAGTAGAACGGCAGGAATATCTTATTTGTCAGGCTCCTATCCTGCGCAACCATCTCCCAGCTTTAGTCCATCAGGCAGACACCCCGTCTAACGGTGGGTGGGAAGTATTTGGTCCAAAAAGACGGTTTTCCACGGCTGTCCATCTCAAACCTCACTGTAAAGGTTATCCCGTTATGTTTGTAGTAGTGCTGCTATAGGGTGAGGCTTCTGAAGGACAATCCGATCACTTCTCACTCTGAGATTTTCTTCTTTTATTGTCCAGTCTGCTTTAGTTATGCGTTATTTCAACTGTTAACTTCCTGTTTTGCTGGCGTAGCGTTAGCCTTGACACCTTCTTGAAGGGGAACTTTGGCTGCGATGGTGCTGCTGTCAGAAACTGGCAGACGGGTGCTTGTACTGAACCAGGTTCTGGTTCTGCTGGGGTTTTTTTCCTGTTAAAGGGGAGGTTTCCCTCTCCACTACCTGCAGGCTCAGTATGAGGGATTGCTGTAAAGTTAACGCCAGTTATCATCTTCCCGCCTTTGTTGACCCAGGAGGAGAGAATGCTGCAATTTCAAAGACTTGATGCGATCAGCTGGGTTGCCAGGGATAGAGATCGGTTTAAACAAACTAAGCTAACTAGACCTTGATGCAGCGATTGATAACTAGGATGAATGAAATATACAGTATATAAGGCCTGGTTGAAATTATTTTTCTTGTAAAGTCCCTTGAGATGACGTTTGTCATAAAATTGGTGCTAAATAAATTAAGCAAAGTAAGTTGAATGAACACAGAGCAGTGAGCTTTTCCTGAGGGAACACTCACCTGGTAAAGTCTGTTTTCAATGCACCGGTTCCAGCGTACTGCTTGGCACAAGCGTCAGCATTGTCTGCCCACGCTGTAATTCAACAAAAAATTTATTAGCGGAAGTGAAAACTGCAATTTAATGAGCCAAAACACTTTGACCACTCAGTGATGAGGCGAAAACACTCAATGTAATTCACGCCTCCATCTTAATTATGAAGCTTTAGACATTACATTTACCATCCAGACAAGATTACTGAGACACTGTGAAATACGAGTTTGACATAGAGCAAATCACTAAACAGAAACTCACTGAATGTAGAGCTGAACTGTATATAACCACAACAACCATAACAATATCATCATGTGAAAGACAATGTTCTTGTCGGACTATATGTAGTATTTGGTAGAGGATGTAGTTTCTACTGCCACACATTCAAACTCTGCTTATTAAATACTTCCAGCATTTTGATGTTGGACGGCAAAGACAGTGGTGGTAAAAAGGTAATCAGAATCGATATTGCCATATTTAACACCGGCTTGGTAATGTCATGTTTTCTGACTCGCTCATAAGCGACCAGTGAGTTAAACTGTAGGATTAAAGGCCCATATAACAGGCTGCCTAACAGTGTGGCGCCAAACACAGAGGGGCCCCTCAAATATCCTGTACACTACATTCCTCAGATGTTTTCAACTGTTCTGCAACACAAAGGGACAAACTGTCGTTAAGAGATTTTGATGTCATAATAATGCTTGAATGAAGACTGAAAATACAGTAAAACTACTTTGGTGTGAGGAGATGCTCACCATTCTTGTAGACCTTCTCAAAATCTGCCTGGTCTTCGACTTTCTGGCCCACGTGTAAAAGTCCCATCTTCTGCAAAAGCACAAAGACCAACACCTGTCAGGAGCGAGAGGTCACTACGAAAAGGTCATTGGTAAAATCGTTCTTGTGCTTCATAAAATGCAGTATACTGTATATAAACTTCAGATACATTTATTTAGTAAGAATCTGTTGACACCAACACTGCTTTCATAACTTTGGGTTGAGTCCACCGATTATTGGCTCTACCACACCCATGTAGACTGGCCATGACCTAGATGCGTTTACAATTTTAGTGCTCTGGCCGGGAGGTTGAAAGTCAAGCGTCTCTAACTGACAGAATGAAGATATCACAAGCATGTTTGTTTAGTTGAGTCAAAACAAACGTGACTTCAACAGCTGTGCTGTATTCTGCAGAGCAACAATATTCCTCATTCCTTTAAATATATTCAACAGCAATACTAACTTTTAATAGACCATTGTGTTGCTGACGTGGTCCGATGCAATACAGTAATACAGTCAATAATTAGAACAAGGAGCCAAGATTGTTTTCCGTTTCTTCTTCATGACCTAAAACTAACAACCACTGCCAACAGACACATGCTGTAGTTTTAACCATACAGTAAGCCCTGCCATTAGATCAGTGACTCTAGAAAACCTCAGAATCAAACATAAAACACTGCGTTCCCCAAATGAAATGTTTGGTTGTTGTCGTTCTACTAAGGCACCTTTCAGCTTTGTAGCAGATTAGACAGCAAACTAAACAAGTTTGCAGAACGTCTTCACATTAAATTACATACAATTTTAGATTAACAGACCAAAATTCTGTTGTTCAGAATAAACACATCTTTGAACCAGGATAGATGTAACAGGCTGAAGGGGGATCACAAATTTAAAATCACATAATGAAATGCATGCCAATGATGTTCTGGTAAAACAAATGACTTGTAAAAGGCTATTTGCACAGAATTCTTTGGTGGAATATTGTGTTTTTAGTTTTATAGATTTCATTTGGGGCCACTTTGATGACTACTTACACCAGATCTTCAGTTGCCTATAGCTGGAACAAAGTTAATTGGCAAACAAAACGGGGCTAAATGGTAAATTCTTGGGCGAAGCCGAACACAGCAAGGGCAAAATGAAGATTTCCTCTACGTTGAAAGTGGTTGCAGACAGCAGTGTGTGGCACACTTTCTGCTCATTGGTCAGTCCAAGGAACCCCTCACGTTTTGGTTGTAGTTAGGGGTGTCCCGAAACAACTTTTTCATTTATTTATACGATACCGATATCTCAGTCTTCAGGTTTACCCAATGCTGATATTGACATAATACAATACCAACCTGAAAAATACAGACTTTTATTACCTTTTTTCTTTTTTAAGCTTAGAAAAAGCTTTATTAAGTGGCATCAGAGAACAATACTAGAAAAACTGATCCAATTATTACTTGAATACTCAAAAACATTTTGTATCATAGTAGGCTCCAATGACTTTTCTCAATCCGCTGTGTCTAGACATAAAATATAATTGAATGCAGAAATTTTTCAAATTTACCGAGTTCTTCTGTATTTTCATCATGAGTGTCAGGTAGTACCTGGAGTTGTGACTGTAGGGCGCGCCGGGCTAGCAGGCTCTGGATGACATTGGTACGGTCCAAACAGTCCATGCAGTTGCTCCGAAACGTACCCTCTTGGTTCAACAGTACTTTCCCTTCAGTATCCACAAGAAAGTATCTGAAACCGTATATGGTACACACCATGACGTCCAGAGAATAGTAGCCCTACATCTACTGTACTTAATGGACAAGCCTAAAGCGAAAACAGCACTGACCCCAATTCATCCTGTATTTCAGAGACGAGGTCAAGAAGGATCTGAAGGCGATGCCATCTCATCCGACTACATTCCTTATGAAAGTCAAATGCTATGTACCTACAGTAAAACATCCATAAACCAAAAACTCTAACATAACCATTTTAGAACTAGAAAGATTGAAGTACTGTAAATGTGCAGGGAGAACAGAACCGAATCTCAAGACTTAAAGGAAGACTTCGAGGTAATCTTACTTGATCATGTCATTTCCCAAGCTGTTTACAATCTTGTCAAATGCCAGCTCCAAAGGTTTTTCGGAACCTTTTTGGTTGATCTGTAAGAGAATAATCATACAATCAATTTAGTAACAACCATTCCAAGCACAGTCAATAAGTGCATTCTGTCAGCAGAATCGTCCCTTAGCCTGGAGGAGACGTTTGAGTACCCATGTGATTCTGGGGGCATTGTTGTCAACCCCTGTTGGAGTCAGATTAGCCTCAAGTGAGGGTTCAGACAAAAAGGGACTGCGTAAAACCTCAGTCAAGGCTGGAGGTTGTGGGATGGGGGTTAGAAAGCTAGTGCCTTGGGCCTGCTAGGCTTAGTTGCTTGGATTGGGTCCATTTGGGGATGAAAAAAAAAACTACAAAAACCTGAAAAGAAGAAATGCCAAACTCTGGTGTTCTTGGGAGTGAAGAGGCAAGTAAGGGTGGGGACAGGGGCTCTGATGGAGGCTGCACAGGTGCAGGAGAGAATCACACTAGTTACATTTAATCAGATTCATTGAATTCATCAACGTTCTGGAACCATTACGATCCAAAGAACATTTTTGTCCCTTACACTGTATTTCAAACAAAACATACTTTAAATGTTTTTAAAGTATGCTAAGGTGGTTTGAGCATGGGATAAGGAAACTTACTGGGTGGCTCCTTTTGAAGGTTTTCCCATGCAGATCCAAACATGCGGGAAACTCAAAAGCCACTGAAACTGTGAACTATATATACAACATATCACATTCAATTATAACTTGTATTAAAACATTTTATTTGCTCACCAGGTTCAAAATGACTTGTCTGCCATACAGAACAACTTGGGAATCAAAGTGTCTTTGGAATGCATCCAACTTCAATAAGAGACAGAAAACAGCATTATGATATTAAAATTTTACAGGTATAGAATGAAGAAATGTTATTTTAACCAAGAGTAAAGAACTGACATGGTTAACCACTTTGTAGATCTGTGGCTTTGGCTTGTACTTCAGATTAGGCCTTTGAGACCAATAGAAAGGGATGGAGCCTCTTGTCTAAGGGAGGGAAAAAAACACATTGCATAAGCACACAATAAACAAGCTTACATACATTCGTTCCTCTGTTAAACATGTGAACCAGGTTTAAAGTTTGCATAGGATTTACAGCCCAGTTTTTAAACAGACGATAGCAAAGATACATTTCAAAATGTCAGCGATAATCCCGTCACCTTACCGAGACCTGCTGCAGGTCTTTCATTCACCTGTACAAATGAAGCCTTGAAACTGCTGTACTGCACTATTTGTTCAGTTTCCACGAAGTTAGCTGTGTGGCCTTCTGAATCAATGCCTGTGTAAAAATAGTGATAACATGTCAATGATGTAACCATCAGTTACATGGTAATAAAAGCACAACAAAAATCCTTTAGAAACTAGAAGTACATTTTGCCTACTTATAAAAATGACAGCATCCAAGAAAATATATTCTTTAAATACTTAAACAATTTTTTGTAAATAAAAAAACCCACCAATATAACCGTTTTACCACAATATGATACACAGACAAACCCTCGGCCGTTACCTCGGACATAGTAGCGGACACCGGCTCTGAAACAGCTTCTTCTGGATATAATAATCCAGTCAAACGCCTTTCCATTGATTGAGCTCGAGTTTATGGCAACGACTGGTAAGGATGTGTGTTAAGAAACCAACAGTACAAAGAGTGGCACATTAAACCAAGACATATTTCTTTTATATAGAAATATACATCTTCGAGCTGGATCTATTTCAAACATAATACAGCTTGATGAATGCATTTCTGTTGCCAAATTTGGCTCTTTGGTTCGTTCCACGGTGGTTCTTGCTACACATAACTTGGTTTTAAAAGGGCTTATTCAGCTGGGTTCAGTTTATTATCGTTTTTATAGGATTTGGATGATTCATTTTGTTCTAAAATCTGAAAATAGATATAGGTTGAATTGTCGGCAGCTTTCAGAATAAAATATAAAATCCATGTTGTTTTAAATCGATCAACTTTATTTTATAGCACCATTTTATTTCAATCTTTGATTGAAATAAGCTCCTGACCCTTCACTATGAAGTAACATGCTTCATCAGTTTACTGCTCGTACCCACTGGGATTAAAGGTTGTTTCTATCGTCATCATCGGAAAACTTTGACAATTCAACCAACAATTAAAATGATTTTCATTCGGTCAGTAAATGTTCGAACGAAACCAGAATAAACTGGATTTTTATATTGAAGGCTGGTATAACAAACAGTTGCAGTTGACTTGTTATTTTATCAAGTGTTCAAATCTTTACATGACACTATTGTTGCCAGGGTGGTTTTAGATTTAGCATAAAGGCCAAATGTAATATACAACAAAAAAAAAGTCTATCTTTATTGTGCGGTTTGAATAAATACCAATGTTACACTTTCTAAACACAACATGGTTGTATTTTAAAGAGCAAAACGCGGCAGACAGCCAGACAAAAGGATACAACCGTGGACAACAGGATACACAAACTTGTGCAGCTAGAAAACAGGTGACAAATCATTACTGTGTGAACAATTCACAAACAAAAACCATCTCCCGACCATAGCTGGTTCAGGATCCTGAAGGAAGGAATCATAAACCTGCAGACAAGATCTAAATCCCCTACACTGACTTTGCAAAGTACTTTAGATTTACAACAAGGATCTCTTACAGTAAAGACAGTCAGAATTTCATATTTATTCTCCATAGTGCAGCGTTCATCAATGGGAAATCAATACAACAAATTAACTTTAGGCAGCATCTTTTGTGGAATTAATTACAAACGCTGTCTATATATATTCGGGTAGCAATAGTTAAGAGCATTTAAAAAGTAGAAGCAAAAACTATTTTTATTTGATTTCTCTTAAATGAGAGGTTTGTCTATGTTTTTCTCTGTGACCCGTCCTTAACAGTAGGGAAATAAAACGACTTTATCAGCGTTTCTCGTGGTGAGTCTTACCTCCGGCTGTGTCATAAAGTCCCGTAGGAGGTGGCCGTTCCAAACGAAACGCTGATCTGCCTGGTGCAAACATGCATAACATGAATATGAAACCAGAAATCAGATCAACAGCAGAAATAAAAAGGTACGATCAGGCTATTTATGTAGCACAGATTAAAAAACAAATAAACCACAAGAAACATGCTGTGGTAAAAAAAAAACTATTTTACCAGGAGCAGAGAAGGCTTCTGACAAAAAACTAAAAATTTTAGGATTGTAACTTACCTTATGTTTATAAATGGGTGTAATACTGAATTGGATGTTACAAGATTCAGACTTAATAGAGCATTCTATAAATACACTCCACTTATCATAATGCTCCAGTTAAACAACATTTTGTTTGATATTAAATAAGACTTGAAATGTTCTGTTTTAGGTCAGTTATCGTAATTATGACAAGAAATATTAAAACATTGTAGAAATGTAATGTTTTTTTATTACTTCCTTCAAATTCTTATTAAACACACAAATATTAAAATGCCTTTAAACAGTTTGGAACAAAGCCCAATAATTATTAAATAGAGTTTTGTGTATTGTAGAGATTACAGATTCTCTGAAAGACTTCATGACAAAAAAAATACATAAAAATAATAATACTTTTTTTTAAATCCTACACAAATTCTCAGTTTCTGTAAACTTCCACATGTCAGGCTCACAATTACCAGACTTGTGAGTGTGCCGTGTTAGAGTATAGATGCAACAACTTGTGAAAACACTGGCTTTATCTCGCATTATTAACAATAAAATAAGTTTTGTACTAAAATGACATATCAGAGGTGAAGAAGTAACTGTTCCAAAAGCAAAAAACAAAAAAAAACAAAAAAAGAGCCAGATTACAGTTTACAAATGCAATCAGGGACCGAGACCTTACTTTCTGGGGAAAGTTTAATAAATCTAAAGTCGCAGCATTTGGTCATAATAACCTACATTGTGTTTGTGAACTTGAGCATATCCTCTCAACACTAATGGAGGAGGAATTGGAGCACTTTGTCAAATAAATGACATCAGAAGGGAAGAACATGAAGTGTTACTGTTGCAGACATGATCTCTTACTGCCAAAACTGCCTTTCGCCTAGGTGTTTCCTTTCCACTTATGATATTGTATGTTTTTTTTTGGCTGAGACACCCAACAAGCCCGTTAGAGTGAAGGAAGTTTTAGAAGAGCTCGTTGTCTCTTACCCTTTCCAAAAGACTCATGTCCTGAAAGTCTGGGCTCGTGTTCGCCAGGCGCTGCAGACTGTGAGTGAGGTCGTAGTCTGTTGCGAAGTAGAAGCCATCAGTCTGAAGCACGCAGTTCATCATGGACAGGAAGGTTTTGTTGTCTTGCATCTGCAACAGAACAAAATTAGAGATGACTTTCTATCTTTTTTTCCAGGTTTAGTTTCATTGCTTAGGTTGAAGAATGTTAGAGCAGCTCTTATGTTAGTTTGGATTTGGTGTTTTTCAAAGACTTTTTTTGTGGTTGAATTACTGCATGTTTAACTAACGGCTCGGTTTGTTTGATGCTGCGATGCTCTTTTTTTACTTTTTATAATATGTAACAGTGGCAACATTTTTACTCTTTTTACAACTGCAAGGAAGAAACTGGACTATGATCACAAATCTCAGATGAGTTGATGGATACACAACAGGATCAGAGAGCAGAGACACAAAGAGGTCCTTCAAACTACAGGAACCATCTCTTTCATATTCATGAAATCGTTGATCACAATAGGCAAGAATCTAATCCCCGAATCTAACGTCTCTCTGTCCGGCGTTTTAACCACATGGCCAGATAAAAATGTATAGATGAGGAGCAAAAACAAATGAGGCGGATAAGTAGTTCTTGCCACTAACTGCTGCTATTACTGTGAAACATTTACATAGATATTGAGCTGCTTGCTTAATGACGTCATGAAACAACAAGCTAAACAGATTTTAGGCTAGTTAGCCTGAGGTCCTCTTAAGAGTGGTTACCAGAGATCCCTCCTATCCACAGCATTACTGCTCACAGCGAGTTAAAAAAAAAGCTTTTATTGTAGATAGCGGCATAACATATCAAATAAGCTTAGGGCAGCAACAGATGCTGTTTTATTTGTTCTAACTCACAGAAGTGTTTATCTGACTTACATTGGATGTGTGTATTATGAGCTGGTGCTGGACTTGGATTAGTCAATACAAATATCCCTAACGTTTGGATTAGACAACTTTATACACAGGTCATAGGTCAGGCCATTCACTCTGAGTTTCTATAGAGTTCTCTGCTTACGATCTGGAAAAAGCATTGTTTTTAAGCCTGGCAATGTTTGACAATAATGTAAGTATTATATTGCCCAATGCAAAACTGAAACAGCAGTCAGTGAACAAAAATGCTCCATTCAGGTTGCCAGGTTTATTTACGCCATTTATTTAGACTTGGCTCATTTTTAGGGGTGTCCAGATACAATCTTTTCACTTCCTATACGATAATGTAGCGTGAATCATAAAGACTTTATTACTTCTGTGGTACTGAAAGAAAAAAAATACTCGATTAAGTGAGATTACTCAGAGAACAACAGTTAATAACAATAGTTATGAGAAAAACTGATCCATTTATTAATATTCAATAGGTCACATAGATATTTGGCTGTCTTCAAAGAAAGCATTTTCTACAATAGAATGAAATGAATGTCAAGTTTTGCAGTTGTGGCGTTGATCAAACGCTGGAACAAACTGCTTATGGTGTTATGGCTTATAGTCTGATATCCGTTTCTTTGCTGACATTGGGCTTATATGCCATATCAAGATCAGATTGGAACAAACTTAGTTATTCTGTATGCTCCATAAAAAACTGGATAATTTTTTTCTCTGGCCCAATTTTGTTTTACACTTTTTTCCCTCCCATCAATGCATTCCTTAGGTTTTTATAGTTCAGAGCGACGTCAGCCCACCCAGGGCTTAAAGTCTGGTTTTCCAGCTTGGGATTTTGTAATTTCTTCATTTCAAATTCAAAATAGGATTTGGTAGGAAAAAAAGTCAGAGCTTTTATGTTTTACACCATATTGCCCAGCTCTTGTTATACATTTTATTTTTTAAATCAATAGCCTAACCATTTAAAACCCATGTAAAACCATCTTGAGTTATGCAGGAGGGAAGACACATAGGAAGTTTTAGGAGAATTGAAGACAGCGCCAACAAAGCAGAATTTAACATCGGGCCAGATTTAACGCTAAAATCACGGATAATAAAAACAGGAATAAACATGTTATAAAGATGATGCTTTGTTTTCTAGCTAAGTTTGATGACATAAGAACTAAAGGAATACTACAGAAAATAAAGAATGATTTAGTTAAACTACTACAGGGTGGCAAAATTACATCGTTTTCTTTTTTCAGTCTCAGATTAAGTAAGGTTAGCCTTAAAGGTAAAACTAGCTTTTAGAAAATAGGGGCTGTTAAATGATACTTTTAGTCGTTTTGTTTTCTCTTTTTAGACAAATACAAACATGCGTTGGTGTTTCACTTTAACTTCTACTGAACAGCTTTACTTTTTTCCAAACTTTAAGTGTGTCAAACGTTTAGACTTATTATAGGGGGTTTTAGTGGTTGTAAGCCGTAATTATCAAAACTGACATACTGAATTTACTAATTTAGGTTTTAAAACAAAATCAATGAAATTAAGTTTTTGGTTAAAAACTTTCTGATATATGTTTATTAATACTTCGGCTAAAATTTTGCTTTCAAAAGGTAAAATCCAAAATGTATAATTTCACCTGGTCCTAAAAGTAAGAAGCATTTTCATTACAATTTTCTTATATGGTCTCTAAAGAGGCTTAAAGAGAGCAAAATCAGGCAGTTTTCCATTATGTAACGGTCAACAGCTAGACTCAGACCAGCTTAGCTTATCCCTGCTTTGTTTTGTACAACAATTTGTACTTTTACTTAGTATAAAATCTAATTTGATCTTTTACGACGTGAAGCTGATCAACAGATTTCAAAGTTCAACAAAAAGGGGTTTTGACCTAAAGTTGTGTTTTTTAGACAACCAGCAGGTTATGGTCCCCTCCAGTTTAGCAGCTGTTTGTAAAGTGATGCAATGTTAATTATCTAAACAACTCTGCTGCCATCTAGAGGGATTAAAATGAATAATAACAAAAATAACTGCATACTTGAAGGACTGCCTTCCATTTATTCTGACATTTTTAAACATATTACCGCACCTCCTTTGTGTCTCACTCTAAAACGTTAAGTTAGTTAAGCTGCTATAGGCTTAAGCTGCTGGAGGACAATCTGACCACTTCTTCTTACTCGGCTACTTTCAGAAAATCTGAATTACGTCATTAGTCATTTGTTTCAACTGTTAACTTTCTCGGTTTTCTTTTAGCTTTTCTCGCCAAAGAAGCTACACCTGGTCTGATATTCGTCACATTTGTTTGAAGTGTCTTGAGATGACATGTTGTGAATTGGTGCTATATAAATGAAATTAACTGAATAATGATTTGTAAACGGTTTGATGATTGGTAATTGCAATAAACAAATGATGTCTGGATGAGTGCGTGCGTTATACAGTCATTATCATGCACACATCTGCAAAACTGAAGAGAGATAAGGTGGTAAAAGAACCAACCTGGTCATCGTTCAAGTGTAGAACAGTCTTCTTGTAAGAAATTATGCTAAAATTGAGAGCTTTCCAAACAGTGTGGCCCAGCAAATCTCCAACCTTCGTCTTATTAGTGATCACTATGAGGTATATTCCTAGATTTGTTAAGAAATGAGACCAAGAAGAAGGAGAAAACACACCAGTGAGATTTTCATCTATTAAACGGGTGCAATTTTTTGTTGGGTTTGACAAACTTCACAAATATAATCTGAACATACCTGCTGGTAACCGAATAGTTCCCATGACTGCACTGATTGGCGTCGTTTCAGCCGACATCGGAATATCGCTTCTCTCTGAGGAACAAAAATGAGAAAATTGTGACAATGTTTTCGAAATAAAATGGTTTCTACATCACTATCAACTATAAGGGGATGCTTTAATGGCAGTAGTAGGCTTGTAAGCTCAGTATTTACAAAAGCTAAAAATAAATGAATGGACTGGATGGACATAGATCCCTCATGGTATAACCAAAGCAAGGCCATGAGACGCTTCCTGTTATTTGGACACACATCCAACTTAGGGCTCTGTGTCATGCCAAAGGTCACGTTGACATGTTGGCACAATCACAATCATAATCACCCACAACTCTCCGATGACTAAACCCAATCTGAGTCTATGACAACCAGAGACACAACGGTGTTACAATAAACATCCTTGTAAACTTAATCTAATCCGCCGTTTTATTTTAAAAACAGGCTTTTATAGAGATTACCCGCTTTGCTTTAACAGAATAACTAACTTCCTAACTATAACCAACTAGTAGTGTCCCAAATTTAAAATTAAAGATGAAACAAAACCCGACAATAGAAACAGGCAAACAATGAACCTGCTCCTGGAAAGAGTGTTTGAGCTGGAGCATTTTGTTAAAGTTTAGGTCTTATTAGAACCCTGTCCCATATCTTTATAGAAAACATACACAAACATATTTTTGGAACCTGTATTTCATTACTATAAGATATATAATATACTATTAACGGCTACTTGTATTACTTATATTTCCTGCACAACTCATGCCTCACTTTGATGATTTTTGTGGACATGCGGATTCTTTGCAGGTTGTACTTAACACCAAAGCAGTGTCGAGAAGGTTCCACCTCTGCTCACAGCATTAGCAGAAAAACTCTCTCTTTGAGCTCGACACAAGCAGGAGGAGACGGTTCAGGTACTAGCTAGGATATCCTGGGCACTTTGCTCTAAGCTGCCGGTATTATTGATCTAATATCAACTGGCATCCAGAACAACTACAATTTTACCGAATAAGACCCAAATAAAATAAAAGTAAACATGGAAGCTTACCAGCAAGAGACATCTCAGTAGATACCCTATCAATGACCAGGACCTCCTGGGAGCCATCGTTGCTTGGCTCAACGTAGAACTTCTCTGCTGTGGCGTGCCTGGAACGGGATGAGAAGGAACCGTTTCAAATCGCATCACGACCATGACGCCCGCAGCAGGCGCCCACCCAAAACCTGCACTGGTATCATGAAAAACATAACAAGACCTGCCCAGTGGTGACACTGTAACTGTCACGTCACATCTGCAGAACGAGCATTCATCGTGCTTAAAAGCTGTGCATCCTCACACAGCTTTTCGTTTCCTCGCCACATCCTGCCGGTTTGTTTGACACCTCACTCAACCTATATTACTTAACCAACGTTCATGTTGAAAACAACATATATTTCTCTAAAAAAAAGTGTAGATTGTGATTTATAACACCAGGTTTTAAGGCAGCAAAATTAACCATGTTTTACATTTGTATGTGTTTACATGTCAATAACTATCAGCACCTGTCAATTTGTGGCCTAGGAGAGAAATTACTCTCATTAAAGCCTTCATTAATCACAGTATTGTGAAACATCGAGCAGCTGGAGCCATTTTCAGTTGGCTTATTACAGATATCAACAAATGAATCCAAAGAAACCGCCTGAACATGAAGGCACAAAGATTTTCCCGTAAATACCTTTAAAACCTCGCGTATCAATGTGTAAACAGGAACATTTTTGTCTTAAAGACGTTATAACTTCACGGTAAGTACAGAGGAAACATGTTAGACTGGAAGGACGGAGGCTTGAGCTCAACTTTAAATAGACACCGAGCAACTCTCTGCATCTAAGTAAATGCAGCTGATTTTATTTGGATTTGCTTGTTTTATGTGGTGTTTGGTGATTTTGACGCCCGTCAAACAGGTTAACCCAGAAACATGAGTGTGGAAGCAGATGGAGGAGCAGGAGGAGCTGAAGCCTCTGTTACCACGAAGAAGTCGAGTTGTTCTTAACAAACACGTTTCTATGGCAGCAGAATTTCCGTTAGTCTCGCGACAGCAACAAAAATAAACGCTTTGCGTGTTTAAAGTAAACGTAATGTTGTTGTAATGCCGTCCCTGTTGCGTCAGGAAATGTTCTTGAAATGTCGTCTTCGACACAAACCGGAGAATAAAGTCAACAAATATACTTACAAGCGAAAACTACCAGCAGTGGTCGCCATCTTCGCTCCGCAGTGCAACCTCAGTGACGTGTCTCCGGCTTCTTCTTCATCTTCTTCTTGTCATCGTAGGGCTGTCACGCAGCGCCACATAAGCGCCACCCAGTGGGCAGACATGGTGTTACATTAGTTCACAGATAAACTTTGAAGCCCTCCAAGGGACATGTTTATGGTTTATTTTCCTACTGCGTTGCAAATACTCTTTCCTCTATTTTGTATGCAAAGATAACAAATGTTACTGTAAATCTTCACATAGCTATAAATCTATCTTTAAAGATCTTACACACTCTTAATCAATTTTTATTACAAATTTCTTTTTTATTTCTTTGCTTCTTTCTTTCTTTCTTTCTTTCTTTCTTTCTTTCTTACCTTTAGCGTTTTACACATAAGCTTGTGATGCATTTGTGACCCAAAGTAAAACATAGAAAACATCAAGTACTTATGATTTTTTTATGTTTTCCTATTTTGCTTTACGACAAGTCTTGGATCTATATAAATAAAATTACTAGAAAAATTATTTGCTGAAATAACTTCAGATATGGTAAGGAATCCACAGGGTCAAGTTTCAGCACAGCTTATAAAAATCCAAGTAAGAGTTTCAAAACCTTATGTAAATAAGATCTTGGATCTCACCAGGACTTCATGTTAAACCTTTAGTTCCTTTAGCTCTGCTGAAATTCTTTCTCCATTAAGGTTCTTGAAGCAGTACAGGCCTGACGTGGCCTTCATTAGAAATCAGTATTTCTACACTATCTGGTTCGTAACCGTAAAACACGTTTGTCAGCCAGTTGAAACAGGGCATAATTTGATCCTGAAAGCTATTTGTTATCAAACAGTGCAGGTTTCTGGGGGAAACAAAGAAAAGTGTGGATATAAATCCTGAATTAGGGCAAAGAAGAAGAAAATAACTACGTTTACAGGTAAAGAGCTCCCAGTTCTGTGAACGTCCAGATGTGTTCTCCACTGTGCTCTCCTCCAGCCCAGGAGGTGGCAGTAAAGAACGTGTTTGAAAACAGATAAAAGCTAAACGAAGAAGAAAGATACTGTCTGCGCATGTGCAGTACCTTCATGTGTAAACACGTGACATTTTAAACGCTTGACCGGAACATAATATGATTTTGAATCGATATTTGAAAGGCTAAGAGAAAGAATAAAAATTAAAATAAACTCTTTCTGCTGATTATCTTCCTGTAATCTAGCTGAAGTAGTAGAAAGCTAAAAGGAGAGGACATGCCTTTTAAATTTAAATACAGTAGAGGAATAAGTAAACTCCTACAGGTTCAGATTTATACTGTGTTATTCAGGCTAAAACTCTGTATTATTGAGCCTCAAAGATAGTCAGAAAACAGGTCAGATAGATGAAATAAAACATTCATGGTTAAGAATAAAAAAGATGATTTGATCAAATGAATCCACTATGAGGCAACTCCGTACCAGTAGGGGGCGCTGACGCATGTTTGGAGTTTTTAAGGGGGGGGTTGGCATGCACCAATAAGCACCATAGAAGAAGAAGATCCACACGTGTTGTCTAAGTGTTTAGACCGAGGTTCAGGGGAAACGCTGCAAAGTTTATTTTAGTTTCAGATCGTTGTTCGGTCGCCTAACTCCAGCTACCATGAGGCCAGGTAAGTTAACAGCATCTTCCCACGTTGAGCTCTGGTGCACGGCGTCGTTAATGGCGCATCTGGGTCCGGAGGTTCGGTGAGGCAGCGGGCCTGCCGTCTCCGTCTGGTTCCGCTTAAACATAGTAAAAAGCATCACGCTATAACCGCGACGTCGCGTTCTTTGCCATTTCTTTGTAGCATTGAATTTCGTTGTTCTTCTAAAGTAAATGAAAGCTGTAACTTGGAGCTGGAAGCTCCTCGCGCTGCCGAACACGTGCTGTTTAGTTTTCTGAAGCGTCCGGTCCTACTTGTTCATGTAGAGACGAATGAACCAGGCTCCACACACGTGTTCGGGTTTGCATTAAACTGGACCTCGTGGTCGCTTCAGCTCGTGTTCTCGGTAGAACCTCCAGCTGGTTCTGATGTTTCTGTTTTTAAGTTTAAACATGTTCTCAGATGCTGTTTAAACTCTGTACTTGTTGAAAAATGGTGGGAATTTTGTCAAATATAAATGTTAACATTTACAATGCGGCATTGGTCCGTTTAAAAACAGTTTAGGACTAAAATAAATAAATTTAAAGTGTTTTTTTCAGCTTCTCTACAAAGTCTTAATGTTTTCATCGTTTCATCCTCTATGAAACTACTACAGCATGTTAGAACAGAAATTTAATGCTGCAACAGCAGCAAACTAAGGTAATAAGTTTAGTATAATAGATATAATTTATTACAACAAAGTATAATGAAATAAAGCAGCGGCCGGTTTTTGAACCATTTAGTTATTTTGTTTCCTGTTCCAATGTTCAAACCTTTGCCACTAATAACTCACCTACTTTAAAAATGACTGTCCTATGGTTTTTAGTATTTCTTTGTGTAATCAGACAGCATAAATAAAGAGTCAGAAAAGCCCCGTAAAATCCTTACCTGTGATTTACGTATACCGTTACAGTAGGACTCACTTTGATGGATTTACATTTTTTGCTCATTGAGTCGTTATTGGCCTCATTTGTCTTGGCAGCCTATAAATCTTCCATCTGCTGATGCGACCGGAGTATCAAATTATTTCAACATGCATCTAAAGCAGTTCTGCGTCCCCAAAAGATCTAGATTCCCCCCTGGTCCTACGCTCCCTAGTCTGATAGCCGAATCACCTCCTCGGTAGCTGTCTGTTCTACAGGGTCCTGCTGGTGACCTGATTTGACTCAGGTGTACCAAAGAAGAGACACATTTAAAAGTTTCAGAACCCCGAGGACTGGAATTGCCCAGTCCTGATCTAAAATGTCAGATATCGGCACTCCCACCCACGGAGTCGATTGGTGACATCATTCCTCTCTACTGAAATAATTAGTTTGTAGGACTGGTGCTGACAGTATTAGATCAACAGGGCTACATGCCAATAATGAGGACCATTGTATGGAAAGTGAAAAGGTGATATTGATTAATTAACCCACATGTACACAATTGCAACAAATATAAAGTATAGAGCTGGAAAAAAACACAAATTGATTAAAATTGATTATTGAAAAAGTTGACAGCTAATGTAATCATGGATTTGTTGTTCTACGGGGCCTATTTTTAACACAATCTGTTATATCTACGGCCAATATGTGGCAGTACTGAGCTACCTAATGCTGTGATCTACCGGTGGAGCAGTAGAAGAAGAAATCAGTTAAATAGCCTTGTTTTATTATCACATGGCTCAGGCGGCACAAGCAAATTTACGAAATTTTTCAAGTGAACATCTGAGATGAAAGCATGTCGGAGTTTAAATGGTTAGCTAATAAGAAAATAAAGGCAATACTGTTAATGTATACCGTTAATAATAATTTAGAGTTGCATTTGTGCAGCAAAAAACAAGCGACAATAAACAAAATTTGAAATAAGACACCCCCCACCTACTAACTCTGTTCTAAACATGCTGGTAGAGACAGCAAATCAAATTATTGGTAAAAATCATGTCGAACTAAGTCAGCCTCCTGCTGAACATTCAGAATAAAGACAGAAGAAATGTAAATGTACATCATTTTAAGGGCTGAGAGTTTTGTTAATATGCTGCAAACTCTTGGATGTATGGAATTCTACCTCTTTTGTATTTTACACTGTTGAGCTCATTTGTTTCTTTAAATAAAGTTAAATTACAGTGAACGGCACAATCCTCTTGGCTTTTCCTTAATGACAATTCGTTTTTAATGGCTTACTTGGGGAAGTAAATGCTAAATACATGAATAATAGAAAAGCAACAGATTACGAAAATAACCGGTAAGATCAGTAGTTTAGTGAATGTATTCATTAAAAACAGTGTTTCTGACCATCCCTACAATCACAGCTTGCTTATTTGCTAACGCAGGCCTTCAGCAGTGATTTTTATAAAGAGTTGAGCTTCCAGTGCGTCATGTGGACATACAGTAACATCCTTCAATCCGCAGACGTTTGATAGTCTCGGTTTGGAATAATACTTGACATATATCGTTGGCGTGGGATGAAAATCGAAGCCCGATTAACAGGTCATGTCTTCTAGTGCTGCTGTTTAACTTTTTCTCGTTTATAATTTAGCTGACATGTCTTTGTTCAAGGTTTCACTCCACGTGGAGACAGAGGAGGAAGAGGTGGAGGATTCAGAGGTGGCTTCAGCGACCGAGGTGGAGGATTCAGAGGTGGCTTCGGCAACCGAGGTGGCTTCGGCGACCGAGGTGGCTTCGGTGGACGAGGACGGGGTGAGAAGGCCGTAGTAGCAAAAGAGCATCGTACAGTTTTCTATAGATGTTTGGGTGTGTGGCTGATTAATTGGAATTTGAAGACCAAATATTTAAATCTCATGATAAAACTTTGGGGTTATTGTTGAGAGATTTGATCTAATATGGAGTTTTGTTTGTCCTGAATATATCTGGCGTCTCTGATATTTATTTGTAACTTGGTCTCAAAGCCCAAATGTTTGGAGTTTTCAACTGGCTGAGATGTAGATGGGATCTTCGATTGCCTTCACAACAACGTGTCACTCTGGACCTTCCACAATCGCGTCTTCAAAATGTGCCTAAAATGAGGATAAAGGAGAGAAGTCGTATTTTGAAACATAGATATGAATACCAAATGCAGGTTTTATTGGTTTTCAGCTTTTTCACCCAGTAAATCCTGTGTAGAGCTAAAATAAAGTGACACTTGCACTACAAGTAATATTTTTTGGGTTAGCAAATTTTATTTATTTATTTTTTATCAGTTTCTAAAAAACTTTGCGTCCCATAAATAACTGTTTTTGGGGAAAGTGGTAGGCCTATTTTTTTATGTATATTGAAAACAAAAACTAGCGATAAAATAGTTTCTTTAAAATGGATTACACATTTCTTAAACTGGTTATTCATCAAAAATGTTACGTTGTTTTTGTTCTGCAGGTCTAATGGCATTCAAACCAGTTATATTTAGTTCAGATTGATTCGGTGGCGCAGTCCAATCAGGTCCTGAAGTTTTTGCAGAGTTCTGCTAATGACTTCTCAGATTGAGGGGTTGAAGCAGCAACACATCTGGAGGACAGCCATGTTTGGGTCTACTGGCATGTGTAGTGCACTCCTAACGTTAAGATACAGAATGTTGTTGATGTTGACTGCTGACATTTATTTATTTTAGGTGGAGGTGGAGGATTTAGGTCCCCAGACGGCGGAGGATTTCGAGGGCGCGGGGGTGGCAGAGGCACCCCGAGAGGTCGAGGAGGTGGCAGAGGAGGCTTTGGAGGAGGGAGGAAGGTCATGATCGAGCCGCATCGACATGAAGGTTTTTATCATCATAATGAACCTTTTTGACATGAAGTTGCATTTTTCTTTTAATGGGATTCTTCTTTGGTTTGTGAATTAGCACCAGTAAATTGATCTGTTTGTGTGTGTTAGGAGTCTTTATCTGCAGAGGGAAGGAGGACGCCCTGGTCACCAAGAACATGGTGGTTGGAGAATCTGTGTACGGAGAAAAGAGGATGAGCGTTGAGGTAAAGTCGGGCTTCTCTGTCTACTTTATTTGCACAGATCATCTTTGAGCCACCCGATAACTTGGTGTTGTTTCTGAAGGAAGGGGAGACGAAGATTGAGTACAGAGCCTGGAATCCTTTTCGCTCCAAGCTGGCGGCTGCCATTTTAGGAGGAATCGACCAGATCCATATCAAACCTGGAACGAAGGTCATGTACCTGGGGGCGGCCTCTGGCACCACTGTGTCCCATGTTTCAGACATTGTTGGACCTGTGAGTACGGCACTTATATCTGTCTGTGTTTTTTACTTCTAAACGTAAACAGTTAATTGGTTATTGGCTCTTTAACGGTTTTACGTGGGTTTGTAACTCTAGTCGGATGTTTTTTTGTCCTTCATCTTTACAGCTGATTTTTTCTTCATCTTTTCATTATCAGTTCAACCGTAAACCTGGATACCTAAGTAACAAGCCTTTATATTTTACCTTTTTTTTTTTTAAGCCCCTGTCTAAAGATGCCAAGGACTGCACTAAAGGCCTGTTATGTTAACACAGCAGTTCTTGATGCGCAGTTCTGACTTTTTAACATTTATTCGTACTATCATTTAAATACAACTGCCGTCAGAAGTCTGTGTAAATCTACGTTTTATTGTTTAGTGAAAAAAATCAGATTTGGAGTGTTTACACTGCTGTGAAAGAGTTGGGTGGTGGTTCAGAAAAATCTGTTCTGGGTTTCATTCACCTAATGTGTGCAGGATGATCAAAACAGTGACTTAAGTTTAAAACTGATCATAAAGTCACTTAAGTAATTTTATTAGCCTATTAAATCCAGGAGGCCCGAATATAGTCCTAGCATTAAAGTTAGCTGGTATCAATACATGGACAGGAAGGAGTCGTTCAGAAAAAAGGGTTTTTCAATAGCAACACGGTGTCACCTCACGTCCAGCTGGGGTTTAAAAAAGTCTACATTATTTGTAAATAATAGTACTAGCCAAGCTTAATATCCAAAACAAATGTTTTGTTATCCAGATTTATATGCTTAGATTTCTGTGAAAACCTTTTTGTACTCTTTAAAGGTGCTTTGTTGAGGCATAGTTTCCAAAAACGATAAACTCTCAACCACACCCTCTGATCTGTTACCTCCTTTTTCTTACACATAGTTTCATTTCTTAACACATTTAGTGTTGCCTGTGAGCTTCAGTGACGGATTTGTACATTTAAACTGCAACCTAAAAAAAGACCTTTAGTTTCAGGGCAGTCGATCAGAATGGATTCGTTTTTCCTTGTGTTTTTATTGTTTCTAATGAATTTTGTACCTAATGGTCATTGTTGCTGATATTCTGTTAATCTTTAAGTAACCGTGCATCTATATACAATCTTGTACTAGAATTTTGGTAACATTTTCTGAGAGGTTTTGTATTTGGTTACAAATTTGCAATAGTTTTGAAAACTATGCAGTTCCTAGCTATGGACAGTTTAGTTCTCCCCAGTTTCTTAATTTTAGTGTAAATACCTCTGCTTTGTTTTAACTAAAGAAAAGCCAGTAATACTAAAATACATTTTTAGTAGATCTTACCTCAACACTGTAATCTGTTTTTATTATTTTACTGCCTTACCCTGACCAAACCATGGAAAGTGATGCATTTGCTCTACAGAAAAAAATTAGAGATGCTTGCAGATATCCAAGGTTACTTGGAGAAGAAAGTATGAAATAATTTGATTTGATACCTATTACCCTTTTTTTGTGACAGGAGGGACTTGTCTACGCAGTGGAGTTCTCCCATCGATCAGGTCGTGACCTTCTCAATGTGGCAAAGAAACGCACCAACATCATTCCAATCATTGAAGACGCCAGACATCCACACAAATACCGGATGTTGGTTGGTAGGTAGTTCTGGAAAAGTGAAATTATGGTGCTGGTACAAAGGAGGCGCTAGACCTCTAATGTATGTCAGACTAAAGTCACACAGCTCTAAATTCAGTAAAGTGCACAAGTTCTGCTTCTATTAACCATTTCTGTAAAACATTTATAACATCAAGTGAAAATGTTTGCTTGGTGACTAGTATTGTACTGAAGACTAACCTGCATGAAACGTAATTGGTAGATTTTCACCTCTTTTCTGACCACCAGTAGAAAATGTAATCATGCATCCTATACTCAGTGTTAACCTTTCCTTTTAGGCATGGTGGATGTGATTTTTGCTGATGTGGCCCAGCCTGACCAGACCAGGATTGTTGCCTTGAATGCTCATAACTTCCTGAAAAATGGAGGACATTTTGTTATCTCAATAAAGGTTGGTCTAAAACTTTATCAGAACACATTAACTTCCCAATTAAAAGGCTGTTTACTGATGTATTTATCTTTTTTAAACATCTATTTAATGGAAGCATAGCAATGCAGGTCCAACACAAAACCTTTTTTCCCCTTTCAAAAAATCTGAATTGTGCTTCTTTCACATGTAATACTAAACGGCTTGCGTTGTATAAAACTTTTGCATCGTTGGCTTAAGATTTGCATCATAATTCTGCAGCAGAAGAAGCCAGACGTGGTTAGTATAAATGTAAACGCCCGATGAAAGCCGTGGCTTTTACTAATGTGAACATGACCCTGCTGTGAGACATCTATGCTCTTCTCAGCGTGCAAGTGGCAAACCCTACAGACAAAACTCTGCTGGTTGTCACATGAAATTTGTACTATTGTAGTAAAAAACCTATGATTTCAATGCAAACTTTAATACACTCAAAACTGGCCTTATATAATTGTACAGCAACGGCATCAAGAGCAGCAGAGGATGGTTGGTGGTATGGTAGTAAAAGCCAATATTCAACTAAAACACTCGAGCAGAAACACTGGATAGCCAATACTATCCTGTAGTTAGTCTAAACTCTAAGGCTTAAAACACTGCATGTCTTTGGGTCGTTGAGGTTTGTGGAGAACATTCTGGGGACGGCTTACTCCTGGAATGTGAGCAGGTGTAAGAGTAGAGATGAATGTACTGAGCATTTTCTCATCTGATAGATTATAATCCAGCACTGCTTCTATGATGCTTTACTATGTTTCCTGTGTTTTATTGGGTAATTGTGTTGAGGTAATTGTGGGGTTTAACGCTTGTTGTGGTTGTTGTTGCAATTATAGGCCAACTGTATAGACTCAACAGCAGCTCCCGAGGCCGTTTTTGCTTCTGAAGTGAAGAAGATGAGCACTGAGAACATGAAGCCACAGGAGCAGCTAACTCTTGAGCCGTATGAGAGAGACCATGCTGTGGTGGTCGGCATCTACAGGTAAACTTGTGGTCGCCTTACTCTGACTCCCCCTTAAGACGGTTGGATTCTTTTCTAATGTCAAATATACAAATGACTGATTGGAACTGTAGACTTTTACTGCTATAACTTAGTATAATTTGAAAACATTAATTCAAAATGATTTTCACTCTTAAGAGCTACTGTGTGCTTTAAATGTTCTTGAATTGGGTAAATTTGTACAAATCCTAAGACTAATTGTGAATGATTTGTGTTTTTTGTTTGTTTTTTTTAGACCTCCACCTAAACAGAAGAAGTGATGTGAGGAAAACGAACTGAAGGCTGCCATCACTATTAAGTTAAACGAATATCGCTCAAGTTTTACCCTCCTTCTCAAAGCTCTGTCTGCCTGGCAGAGGTACTTTTGTGTTGAGACATTTCTAGCTTTCTTTTAATTCCATTTAGCAGGAATATCCTTGAGTTCTTTGTCAGTCATAGTTTCATGTTTTTTCATATGTAACGCATACATTGTACATAAATCGGTGTAAAATAATGATTTTTGCCCTGTCTCTTTATAAGCCTTTAAAAAACAAATGAGACCTTCAATTGTTATAATGCTTCATAAAATATTTTGGTAAATGAAAAGCGCATTCAAACCAAAAAATATATGTAAAAGGAGTAAAAATATAACAGCCTTAAATGTCTACATATATTTCACAACTGCACTCCTGTTCACTTCCACTCTGTGGGACCAAAAGGGTTGGACTCCATAGTACATGGGTATATTTCCAAATCAAACCAGTATCCAATAACAATATTTTTTTTATAATTGACTGGTTTAAATTAAGGGAATTACTAGGCATGCCATAATTAAACAGTTAAAGGGTGAGTCTGTACAACCATAAGGATGGAAGCGCATAAAAATCAAAAGTCTTTTTTCCACTAATTTGCCCGGAAAAGTAATCATAAATGTATAAAGCTTCTGTTTTGAGGGGAATCTTGATGTTGGTGCAGCCATCCACAGACCTGGCCAGGTAAAGAGGACCATGTACATGTATAATAAAATTCACTGTGATAACAGCCTTTTGAATTACTCTGCAATGTTTGGTTTAACAAACCGTTGACCTCCAAACGGGTCTTTTAAAGAGTTTTTGTTTCGCTCATGAACTGCTGGATGTGTCTGATTGGTCTGAGTTCTGTTACTTTTATATCATTTTACACCTGATTTTATTTTTTTCTGTTTAGATATTCCTCTAAATGCCCCTTTCATGTAATTTTATGTGTATATTTTAAGATAACCTCAACATTTAGTGGAGATGTTAACCATGTGCTGGAAAACCTGACTTCTACCCAGATCATTAAAAAAAGTCACTGGTTTAGTAGAGTGAAGAACAACTGTGTTAACCTTTTAACAAACATGTTAAGATAAATACTGGTGTTTCTTTGGTTGGATTTCCCTCCAGGATCACAGACACACCCACAGTAACTAGCAGAGGTTCTCTATTCTGCTATTTCCCAAAGCTCTGCTGGGTTCCTCAGGTGGAGAACTTTTCATTACCAGCTTAATCCACGTTTGCTGAGGCTGCGTCCCGGTCTTGTGGTGAAGCACTTAGTTTGGCTTCCACTGCCGAATGTACCGTGAGCGTTAACTTTTTCCACACCGGTTTCGCCCACGGTCACTTGTTTCGGGGTAGTGGGGGGGGGACGCTCGCGGTAGGTTTGTTTTGGCAGCCATTTTGTGGGAAACGTCTCAGGAGCGCGCCGGAGTGGGAGTGCGCGCTCAATGCAGCCCCTCTCCTTTGACCGATATTTGTGTCAGAGGGGCTGGGCAGACCGGAGTTAGCCGGAGCGTCGTCCGCTAAACCCCGACTGCTACTTCACTGCGTTTCCAAGGCCTGACCGTCGGTTGTGACTGGCGAGCATTTCGCTGTGAGCGGACTGTCTTCGAATTCCAATGGCAGTTTTTTATTAGACAGCTAACATGCTAGCTACTTGTTAGCTAGCTAATGTTAGCCACTTTTTTTCTTTTCTTTTTTCTTTTTTTACCCTAAAACCAATCAAACGGGCGGAGTCATTGAGCTAGATCGATTCTAGCGGTGGCTAATTTTATTTATTTTGCACTTGTCGTATTATGTTGCGTTAGTGAATGAAGTCCGTAGAGTAAAGCAGCGGTTGGTGGGAGCTGGTAGAGGCGGCGGGCAGCCCACGAGCCGGTTCAGCTAGCCGAGCCGGCAAGTCCACAGTCAGGTTGCAAAGAACGCTTTTAACACAACTGTGTTGGGAACGAAGAGAACCAGGATCGCTGCAACCAACAACTGGGAAAGAACCGCATCGCTCCATTTGGATTTGGTGAATACGAACGACTTGACCCGGAGGAGGGGGGGCTCGGTTCGTGTGGACGAAGGGAGATAGGGGTTCCGAAGATGGCTGCTCCACGGAACTCTGTTCGACACGCCGCCTGAGGTGAGCATCTGACGGGTGGTTGTGTGTGTGTGTGGGATCTCTTATAAACCCGACTTGGCTTGTAGGCTGTCTTAATGCAAGCCGGGGGCTGGGCTGTCACTCGACCCATGGCCAGAACAACGGTCATCCGGTCCAGCCTGCCGGCCTCGTGTCGCCGTCCGTCTGGCGGCGGGCGGCTCGAAGGGGCCGGGATGTTCTGTGTGTTCGGCTTGGTGGGCTGATCCTTGTCAAACACGCATGATCGAGTCGGTGGTAATGAAGGTTTTGGCCAGAGGCCGGTCGCTTGGAGGGGCTTTGCAGCAATGCCCCAAAAAAAAAAAAAAAAAATCACGCATTCGAAACCAAACTATGTTCCACGGACAGTGGAACCACGGTGCAAAATAATATACATGTAACAGTGATCATGTATGTTTATGTGCAATGTGAGCGGCTTTCAGCGACGTGCAGTTAGAGCTGCTGTCACATCGACACAGATGCCGGTGGAAGAAAAAAAAAACCTGGGAGATGAATGAAAATGGTGATCTTCTTTTTTAACCGAGACGTGACAGGAAACTGTGGTACTGGGTCGGCTTTGCCGCTTCGCCTTCATGCAGTAAACATGCAGCCTTGTGTCTCGGTGCCTCTCTGCGTGTTGGACATCCATCATTTTATCTTGCATGGCAGCTAGCGTTAGCCTAGCTACCGCAGCAGCCCAGCCCCTACCCTGCCCGGCAGGGCTGGAGTACTGTTGCCTGGAGATGGCTACTCCCAGCCAAAGTGCAGAACCTCCAAGGATTCAGTCTGATGTACATCTGGAACAATCGGGGCTTCGCAGCTTTGCTCATCAGGCTCTTCTCTTGCTTACTGTTTTTAGTTTACCTCATAGTCGCCCCTGGATATGTTTAACTTGGGAGTTTAAGCTTTAAATAGATGATGGCTTAATGTTTTCATTCTCCAATTAGGTTTCTCTGGATTATAAAGGTGTGCTGGTGGTTTTTAGAAAGATTCATAGCTCTACAGTTCCTGTGAGCATCACAAATGTCAAATTACCATTTTGTCAAATTAGTCTGGGTTCCAATCTTTAACCTCGTATTACAGTAACTTTCTTGTTATGTAGTTTTTAGTGAAAATGGTTTCTTTTATATATACATTTTTAAACACTTAAGGGACGACCTTTAGCTCTGTTTTGCGTTAGAGGGGTGAATGGATATGTTTAGTTTATGCAGCGTTGGTTTAGATCTTAATCTGGTGGCAAATCGGAAAAGGAGTCGATGGAAGCATCAGTTTCTGAAGCAGAAGTTTCCGTTAATAGTTCAGTCCGTCTACTCGACAACACGCATACGAGGCCATTCAGTTAAATAATGTGAAAACCAACGTAGTTTAATGGACCATGAAAATAAAAGTGAACAAACAGTTCTATTTTTAGCTCTTTTAAGCTTCTAACATTAAGCTTTTTCTGTTTGCGTCATTTAAGCATTTTGAATCTCTTCAAGAGACTTCCAAGACATCTGGAACAATATATAGTTTATATTGGGGTAAGAATGTGACTTGCAATATTAGAACAGACACTAGTCTAGGTTTAACATCTTTCTGATTTAAGCTGTTTGTAATGACTGTTCACTGAAGGGTTTAAATTTTCATGTCTCCAATAGTGAGCTGCAATCCCCTTTAATCATTGGGTAATATGTGTTGTCATTATCATTTTCTGTATTAATATTGCAAACTTTCCTCGTGTGATCGAGATAAGCGTGTGATAAATAGTCCAGATGTACAAAGGAATCTAGGGATTTTCATTGGAAATGTGTGTTTTACCTTGAATGGCTATACTGGTTCCTATTAAGGGTTTACATATTTTTGGTCAAACTTTTATTTTTCCAGCAATTTAGTTGCTGTGAATTTCTCTTTATCTAGCAATATGTCATAGAAGCCAGCAACACTGTTGTTCTTTGCGTGTGGATGTTTTATTCGTTGGCATTCTTTGTCCACTTTAAAGTCAATTACTCAATGCAGTCTCGGCTCCTTTGATTGAAAACTCTTGAAACTGATTCTTTTAAAATGTTGAGAATGAAAGCGTGTTTTCTTGTTGAGTGCCGACATGTGTTGCAGATTGCTACTATATGAATGAATTGAGCTGAAATTTAAATTATCTGGTCAACTTGCAGAAGGCAGGATTGGAATAAAATTGTTTTTGAATATGTTTTGTCATTTGGTTTTGTTTTGTTTTTTAAATCAGGAAACGCTAAAAAGGAAATCGGTTAAAAATTGGATTCAGTGTGAAAAAATATCGGGAAATTTCCTTTTTCAGTCACAACATTCTGGGCAGGACAGTCTAAAGAAAACATTTAGTATTCAAAATCATGATTTTAACTTAAAGGTATAGGAGAGGATCTTTTCCATAGAAAAAATTCAATGTAAAATCCCATTGAAAATGACTGCCCATCAAAAACGGCCGGTGGTGTAAAATAACTGGCTGTCGATGCGGAAATAAAATTTACGCGATGACGCATATCACTAATGTCCCCCCCACCCGACCCGTACAATGCGCGCTCATGTTTGAATTCGCGCATTACAGAGCTAGTGTCAGACATGTTCGTAAATCTGTAATAAGCCCCGATGCCGCGCCAGAGGCTGTGTTCCCGCAGATGTAAACAGACTGCATGTGATGAGGACGTGCGTGCTCCCGACATCAGGGGGCGTTACTGGAGATGAGGTGGCGCATGCGCGGTGTTGCGAAAATGAGAATGAGCTGAAGATCCTCTCCTATACCTTTTTAAAGTCAAAGATTCCCTACACAGTTTGTGTCGGGTATAAGAACAGGGAAGATTCTTTCATTATGAAGACATATTATTCGCTCACTAAACATGAACACACACACAAACAAACTTAGTGGAGTTTTTATTTCCTAGTTTGGGATGAGTCTCGTCTATCTTTGATTACCTATGCTTAAGTTTGGTTCAAACTTTCACTAAACATCTGTTTTTGTTTTTTTGTGATATCTGTACGTTTGGGTTAGATATTAATTTTCACATTATTTAATGTTGCAGCATTTTAAACAAAGTCTCATCAAACTGATTTTAATCCAAAAATGACACTATCGTTATTTAAACTGCAAAGTTTACAACTGCTGTACATATTCTTGCTTCCAGTTTATTTTTTTGTATGACCAACATCTATAATAAACAAAGCTTTCTCTTTGGGGTTCTTGTTGGAACCATACGGGTTACTACACAGAAAATTTTTGATTTACTAGAACTGAAGTAAGCTGAGCACATTTCAAACATGGGTTTAAAGGCAAAATCTTTTGTTTTGCCTCTACAATTCCCTCTCTCCCATCATCTATGTCTCTTCAGATTTATTTAGCAGAATTTGCAGCAACAGTCCTCTAAGCCGACTATTATGGTTTTACATGAGATGTTTGGTCTGTTGAAATCTCTCCATTGTATGGATTGTACGGCAAAACTAATTTATTTTTCCAGTACATCATTGTGATTGCTTTATTCACACAGTTTGCAAACTAACAAAAGGAAAAACTTTGCTTTTCTTATTTATCGTAAAATAAAGCACTGAAATAGGTCTAGGTTCTCCTAGACTCAAATGTGATTACCAACATCAGGAAAATTAAATTTGTCGCAGCTACATTGTAACGTGTAAACGCGACCTCACCAGGTTGTACGTCCTGTCTCCTGACCAACGGTTGCTTGACACCAGACAATACCACAACTACATTCGGAAGCCCATGTGGTTAAGAAGTCATTTAAAACAACCTGTCTAACAACTTGAAGTCTACAAAGAGTAGTCCATGTCCCCATCTAAGCTAATTTAAGGACGAATAAGAAAAAAGTATATAAAGCTGTCATTGAAAACATTATGGAAGCTCATGATCTTGCGATGTAAACTGTGCGTAGGTATTGCAGAACGAAACTCACCAAATAAAGAAGGGCGAAACTCTGGCGTCTACGATGCTCCTCACAGCCTGACGCAGATAAGTCACTGAAGAGCCACATCAACTTCAATCGTATTTAAACCAATGGAATGGTTTAGAAAGTTTGCATGTGACATAGAGCTCGTCCGCCCCACATCTTCTTTATTGTTCATTTAAATGGTGTGGGTGTTGAAATCTCAGTGGTAAACTCTGGAGAGCACAGCTCAATGGTTGATAAGAAGGGACAGATTGAAGTTTCTGACTCTAATAAGAAAATAAAACAAAAAATGGGAAAGAACAGACACCCCTCTCAAGTTTGCCATTTACCATCTTTAGTATCCCTAAAGCTCTTAGATTACATTAGGTACACTTGCTGTAAAAGGGCAGAACTTTTTTTGGGAGGCCCTTACATCTGCTGCAAAACTTAACATTTCAGAAAAATGCGCATACCTACAGTAAAATCACAGCGCGATGGTTTGAAGCTCCTCCAATCCCGTTTGGACCTTTATGTTTTGAACGTCTGTTGTGTTTAGTTGTGTTGATGGTATAACATGGATTGGATCACTTGGGCGTAGAATGCGCTGCAGTAAGTTCTTACTGTTTGAGTGAAGTCGCTTATTTCAGTATTTTTTTTTTTTTACCTCAGTCACAGTATCTGATTGGAATTGAAATTTGGAATACGTTATTGATTGTATGTTTTTGGTCATTCATTGATCTACTGTGAGCTAACCACGGCCATGGGAGTGCCGGTCGGATTGACAGCTACTGCTGGTATGATAGCTGCTGTAGTGAAGCTGTTTTGTCTTAGTACCTTAATGTATTTTTATAAATTGTAGTTATTTTTTGCCATATAGCTAATTTTTGCACTGTTGTAAATGTTTAGTAAACAGATTAACTGCAACCTAGCTGTAGATAAAGCATAGGTAACATACACTCTGAGAGAAACTAGATCATTCATTTGATCAGGGGATTATTTTTCCATCAGGACAAGAAAGATAAATGTTGCTAATTTAAATTTAAAAATTAAATCTAAAGGTGCAGGTGTACTCTAGAGGAGGAAAACCTTATCCTCTTATGATTGGGTTGTGACAAAAATTTAAAACGATTTGACATAATTTCTTTGTAGCAGATCAGGTATTATATGAATTTTTATAAAATATGCACTTCCTTGGTGATTGTTCACTTTTCGACAATAGACTTTCTGTCCATTTCTGATCACATTCTCAGCCTGCATCGGACGATTTCAATTCCAAGATTTTTATAACTTCCACAACTAAATCATTTAAAGAATAGCAAATGGAAGATCAGTAGCGTCTTTAAATCTTACCACTGTTCTTCATCCATAGCAAAGCAGGTCAGATTAGTATGCTGATATATATATTATATTATATATATATATGTATATATATATATATATAATGTTGTGAATGTTAACGTTCCAAGTTTCTTCCCTGTATCTGCTGTACAAGAGATTGTTTGTTTACATGTACAAACCTGGGTTAGAAGTTGTCAGCCAAATGGACCCAAATGCAAAGATGAAGAATAAGGTGGATGCTGTTATAATGTTGATCATATCTTATGTAGGACTATTAACTATTACCATTGCTAATAAAATATAAAGAAATGAAGTTACTGAATTTAGAACGCTTGACTTTGCAAAGATAATTTTAACTAATTCTCCTTGTTCGTTCGGTTTTGGATCCCAGGGAATGTTTTCAGACGCTGTGGTCAAGGTTGAGTGCGTCTTAACTTGCTTGAGACGCAATCATGTGTTTATGACAGAGACAAATAAACATTTCATGGGCTTGACCATGAATATCTGGAAACTCCTTTAGAAGGAGGCAAAATTCCCTAATGACTAAAGAGGGGCGTAACAAGTGCTGATTAAGAGACTGGCTTTAAAGGCTTAGTTCCTGACATAAGGTCATATCTGTCCACTGTATGTATGTATGTTTGCAGACATGTACTGCCTCAGGAAAGTATTCACAATGCTTCACCTTTTCAGTATTTTGTTATGTTAAACCTTCAATTTGTAAATAAAGGAATCTCTTCCCTTAAGAGTCTCCACACGAATGCCCAAGTTTAAAGATGTTAATAAAGATTTTGGGAGTTTGTATTAAAATAAAAAAAACTATACATCAAATCTACATTACCATGCACAGCCTTTGCGGAATACATTGTAGATCCAGCTTCAGCAGCAATTACACAATCGAGTTCATTTCAATATAATTCCTTGATCTTGATCATTGATTTAAAAACAAAAAATAACCGTCCTCAGTCAGAGGTTCTGACACCTCCCTGGAGCAGGTTGTGATTTAGTATGTCTCTCCTTCTATTCTGACTACTCTTCCAGGTTCTGTTGCTGAAAAACATCCCCAGAGCATGAGGCTGCTGCCACAATTCTTTACTGTAGGACCAGTATTGGCCCTGTCTGATTTTCTACAAACATGGAGGCTGGCATTCACCCCATAGAATGCAGTCTTTGTCACATAATCAACAAAGTCTTTCAGGTTCCTTTTGACAAACTGAGAGTTCGGTTCTTAGGTATGCCCCAAACTAATGCCCATCTCTCCTGATGACACCGTTTAAACCAGGGAATTTATAACCCTTGAGATATGTTGTACTGAACGTTCTTGATACAACCCTGCTCCAATTTAGCTGAAGAAAACGAGTGGCTCGTTAACGGGCCTTTGCCAACTTTAATAAAATGCTGACCAGGTAATTCTATCTCGTGATTCCACCGTGTTGGAGCAGGGATGCATCTAAAACCTTCAGGACAGTGTGTCTTGAGAACTAGGGTTGAAGACCCCTGGTTGAGACTGCCAGTTGTGGATACTTAAATAAAGGAAATATGTGATTTACCTGTTTTCTATTTTTTTCATAAATCTGTTAAACTCTTAAAAACCATCTGCATATTTTCATTAAGGAAAATTGTGAGAATGATTTTGATTGAATGAAATTTGGAATATGGTTGAAACATAACAAACTTCTGGTGAATCTAAATGCTTTCTAGAAACACTTGACATTGAGAAAACAATTAATTTCAGAACATAAATACATACAATAGAATAATTACTCACACACTTGCGTTAGTTAACTGGGATCATTTTCCAATTACTGCTAATTAGTTTATGTGATTTAAAACTAGAATATTAGATCAGTGTATAACAGCAGATTAAAGACAAATGTGGTTTTAATGAGCAGTGCGTTTCATACCTGTTATTTTTTAATAACGTGGAGTTTTAATCCGACAAACACGTAATATTTTAAATTAGGATCGTCAAATTGATCACAACAGCTGTCCTCTGCTGCTTGTCAATAATCTGGTTGGTTGGCCGTTACCATTTTGTCTATTATAATCTAGAAATCCCTCATGGTCTTAGCTCGGTCGTCCTGCACTTCTTTGAGAGCTGACTCCCACTTTAACCTAACCTAACTTTTTATTCCACTCATGGTTCTGTACACTACACCATCAACTATACAACTATGTATTCCTTTTATGCTAGTATCCTAAATACTATCCGCTTTTTTTTGGGACAAGTTATTTTCATGACAGATTATTGGCCTGTAGTTGGAATTTTGGTTAATTAATTTTGGTTCCCGATATTCTCCATGGTGGACATAGTCAGTTATGGCTGCTCTGAACTTTACTTTTGTCATGCTTAGCTGTTGCTGGAAATCTGTAAAAATGTTTGTTTCTGCTATGGCTGCATTGTACTTTGTGCTCCATTCACATTGTGTATTCACTTCACCCAACTTTGGGGCATCGGGGCTCTGGTCAGTTGTTCTCACATCATTGGGGTTTGGTACCAATTCCCAGTGGGTGAAGTTGATGTTTGACTTGAAGTCATAGCTCCGCCTTGCTCATCATTCATGAATTGTATTTCCAAGGTCCTGTTGAAACACTTGACTAATAGACGGTTCGCTTGACTAAAAGACAGTTCGCTACCAGTTTGAACTGTGCTTATTGAAGTATTCATATTTTCTGCCATCTTTCTATGTAGCCTAGTTGGCTATGGTTAGTGGAGTAGTAACATTTCAACAATGCCTTATTTTCTTCCTGTGTTCATTACCATTGTGTTCCAGAAGTCAATTTTGGATGCTGTTTCTGCACAAATCTGGATGCGGACCTTGTTTGACCCAGTGACATCTAAACTAGCTCTCATGGTATAACTAGATAGTTTGCATAAACGGTCGTACCCAAAGACCAACGTTGAAGGATGGTAAAAGCACACTTTATATCCCTGCATGTACACATATAAAAAACACATATATAAAGCCAAACCTTGACAGGTTCAACTTCATGTCAAACCTGATCTCTGTTTCTGTTGTTCAACTTATAGCTCGGACTCATCTTTTGTTGAACAATATTTCCTTAGACCTGGTAGTTACCTCTCTGGAAAACATTTGGACTATATATTTTGTACAGTGGAATAGCTGTTTGCAAATTATTTTCAGACCTATATAAAGACTCAGGCTGCTAAAACAATTTATCTGAAGGCGTCTGAGAACTCTGTGAATCCCACCATGGTCAAATACCCAGGGTTTTCTAAGAGGGTAAAACTTGTAAAATCTGTTTAAATGGGAATAAATGTAAATATCTCCTAATTTATTTTTTGCAATGTATTAAAATTTAATTAAATTTTTAAAAATATTATATTCTGTTTTCATAAAAAACTTTCTTAAACCCTTATCAGAGGTTATATGATCTCACCAAAGTTATTTCAACAAAATTGAGTGAAACTAGCTATCAGGAAATAGAGTATAAAAAAATGTTTCTCAACTAAAATTATGATTTTGTTTTTATTAATATCTTGTCTTTATTAAGTAAAAATGTTAATTCCCCTTCATTCCTTATCAGTTATTAAGTCATTTATTTTTTCCCAGATAAAAAGAAACGATTTTGTATATTTCTATTTATTTATATCCTTTAGATTTTATACGTGCAGTTTATTATGAATGTGTTTAGCTACCATTGGTCCTAAATTCGGAAGCCAACTCTCTGCTGCCAGCACAACTGTCACCATCAATCGGCCAGTCTTCTTTAATTCCATTCGCCTGTGTCATTCTTTGCTCTTGCTTTCGGCTCTGTGGCTCCACCAAGTGCTGAGAAAGAGAAGGTTATCTCCGTGCGTGAAGTGTTCCTCCACTTCTTGTTGAAAGCACCCTGCAGTAGTTGCATGGTAATTCTGCTCCTCTATCTTTCCTCTGCATCATGTTTACCTAGCAACAAGCATCACCCGCGGCTGGCCATCCTATTGGTCATTTGAAAACGCACGAGGGACCAATGGCAGGGCTGTTGCCATGGTACAGCGTGTAGTTGCCGGGTGGAATTTTGCTGCAAGGCACGTGAGTCTCAGAGTCTGCTTGCCTCCTCCGTTGTAATCTCCACTGTCTGGCTATTAGTACAGTTGAACGTGATTTAATAGAAGCCAATCAGTATATCCGTGAAGGGAAATACTAAACTTTATTCAGTAAATCAGCCATAGCATCATTTTTGGAACATTCCCCTAAACTAGTATGAGCAATCAAAATGTGTTTTTCAGATTTTTTTTTTTTTTTTTTTGGAAGAAAAGAAAAGCCAAAATAAATAAAAATAAGGAAATTAAATATTTAATGGGATTTTATATAAATGCCGTCTTGAGAACACATCACTGCTTCAACACAAAATATGCTAAAACAGACGCTTTTTGAAGATAGATCCAACAAACTGCTGATGATTTGTGTTGAAGCTTTTACACAGAGGAACCTTAACGACTGGAGGTGCCTTTGTGTAATCTGAGGTTACAGTTCACATAAACCCATTCAGGGTACTTTGTTTAATTCTGCAAAATCCCTTTTAATTTTAAATCTAACCTTACATTTGTCACTTTAAGTCCGTTGCAGTTGGTATTTATGTGACAATGTTTTGTGTTTTTTTTTTAAAAGCGGTTTCTGGATAACAGCCACCTTCATCCAAAAAAAAAAGTTTCCTGTGAATATCCTGTCGCCTGTAACATACACAAATGAAGAAGAAAATATGTCATGAGGTTTTATGTAATTGACTGTGTGAAGTTTGTGTAGTATGGGGATGTGATATTTGAATCTCATTTCTAACATACATTGAAACAATAGATCACTGAGAAGCTGACTGGGAGTAGGTCTGACTGCTACTCAGAGCCTTCATACTATATATCCTGCTAAATGTTATTCTGATGGAAAACTCGCCTATCCAAACGTGTGATACAGTAAAATATAAGTTTCACTTTTTCTTCAGTTCTTACCCACATACATGCACGTTGTGTACAGTAATGCATCAAGCTAACACTTGTACTTCATATAAATGTTTACACACAAAAAAGGGAGCCTTTAAATAAAATATAAAACCCTTTTTCATGCAATGAGTTGAATAAAAAATAAATATTTTCCAATTTATAGTTTAGACTGACTGATAAAAAGAATCTAGTTCCTTATATGATATTACGTCCCACCTTTATTAGAGACTTTTATGTCAGTGTTTAACCTCTGCTTTATTGATAATCGACTGATCTATTAGCCAATGACTATCTAGACATGTGCGTTCAGTTGTGTTCACACACATGAAAACCTCAATGTTTGTTTAGGTCCTTGTTGAGCCCTCCAGAACTCCATCACACTGAACTGCTCTTAAATTAGCCCAACTACTTCTCGTTCATAATTATCTATGTATTGTACAGATAAATACTCATACTAGACATTGCACAAATAGACATAGTAAGCAGTCATATAGAAATAATCATACTTTCGAATAAAGTAAAATATCCACAATGACTGCTTTTTTAATTAAAATACATACATATATAGTTTTTAATAAAGAGCTGCTATTAATTGAAAGCCTATTGTAGAAATAATTCTAATCAATATATAATTGAGACTAGAGAAATGTGTGTTTTAGTTTTATCTGAAACATAGGTGTTTTGTGTATGTGTGTCATGTGTAGATATTTTCAAAACTCTCAGCTGTGTATAAGAGCCAAATGAACTTTACTAAAGTCGTTGATCAGCAGCATGTTGTCGAGAAAAGCCAGACTGGCTTAGACTGCCAGGTACTGTGAGGGCAGGCTGAGTTGCAGAGCAGGGCGAGTGTTGCTTTAAGGAGCAGTCAGCTGGTGTGTGACACGCTGAGCTGTTCCCAGGCAGCATTGGGCCTGATTTAGATGGAATGCTCGGATAGCAACAGTAACGACTAGCTTCGGCTGGTTGGCGAGGAGAAGTCAAACATCTGAGCTGTGGAGTCACTTAAGGAGCATGTGCTGCAAGGAGAGCTTCCTGCCCCTCCACCCCCACCCGTTCTGTCTCCACGTCCCCTTTTTTTTGTTTCCATTTCTACTGAACATCTTCAAACTATTTCCGCGTCGCTCCTGAGTCGCGCGGTTAAAACTGAGGTGGGGGGTGAGCCGAGAGCTCCTCCCACAGACTCTGTCATTACCCAATTACAGCAAGGGACGGGACGTGGTTCAGCCAATCGAGGAGGAGTTGCCTTGGCGGCGGGTAGCAACAGGGCCATGGGAGGCTGCGTGGTGATTGAAGGTAGAGGCTGTTTCTAGCCCAGTACAGGGAAATGAAATGTCCTCTGAAAAACGACAAAGTGAGACTTGCCTGGTATTAAGATGAATTAACAGAAAGAAAAAACAGCTGCAGTTATACACAGCAACATATTTTTAATATTTAAATATATTATTAGAAAAGTCCCCACACTGCACTAAAACAGTAAATCCAGGCCTATTTAGGTGATTAAGTGACCTTTATGGATTTATTTGTTTTATTGTTTTCTCACAGATGTACCGATGATTGTTTAGAGTGTGAGGTAGTCCATGCATGCTTGTATATAAAGTTCCAGTATATTTATCC
Source organism: Orestias chungarensis (assembly GCA_032876305.1). NCBI lineage: Eukaryota > Metazoa > Chordata > Actinopteri > Cyprinodontiformes > Cyprinodontidae > Orestias > Orestias chungarensis. Next base: position 56,454 of record JAVLVB010000590.1, on the reverse strand, counting down.
CGTGTTACTATAAATGGAGAGAACGGGAGAGGTTTGCTTGGAGCAGACCACTGCAGCCACAGGGGGGCTCTACCTTCCCGTTAGCTTTCTTGTCGACGCCGCTTCGTTTGTTCAGATGAGCAGCAGTGTTCTGTTTTCTGTAAAATTCTCTTAATACCATTTAGTTGTGCTTTAGTGTCTGTGGGTATCGGCGTGAGATCCGTCCCCCTATAAACCTGCCTCCCAGGCGCTGCTCCGACCCCTCCTGTGGGCAGTGGTTCGGTCCCGTAGCAGGGTGGGGGCGCCGGATCGCAGAGAGGCACAGATTCCGTCTTCACCGGAGCAGGTTATGGGAAACGGGCGAGAAGCATGATTCCTAGTCGCCCCTGTGATGGTTTCCACCTCGAGGGAATAAAGTAACGGGGTCCGGTTCGGAGAAACGCAGAACCGCGTGCGCCAAGCCCGAAGGAGGACGCCGGAGTTTGACAGGAGGAGACTGATGCGCAGGAAGCTCAGGAAGTCCGGTTTTGGTTTCTTTTGTTTCCCTTAAGGCAGCTCTGGCGTGTTGTGAATTTATATGCGGCGTGATTACCTCAAATCGTGAGTTTTGTGGATTTGTGTGACTTTTTTTAATTTTTCCTTTGGGTGATGTGAAGGCAGCGGAGTTTTCCGGAGCGCAGCTCGACGGGACATTACGGTACATCGCGGCATCCTGGAACTAAACTTTCGCTCCCCCCGATCTCTACTCGGAGTTCCGTGTGCGACACTATTATTAATTTATCTTCGCTCCTTGGTTAGGATTGCGGCCGCCGAAATTCGGAGGAACTGATCGAGCTTCCTCCTTGAGAGCGACAAGTTGCTCCCATCGTCCAGAGAGGCGCGCTTCTGTGGAGACGACGTCACTTTCTGGGCTTTGGTCCTGGCGCGGTGTTTTGAGAGTGTGTGTGAGATCCGGGTAAACTAACACACACACACACACACACACTGTCGCAGCAGGCTTTGTGGAACCAGCACCAGGGCTGTTTGGGTGATTGGATTAATTCAGAACGTATCACAACTCCCACTCTGTCCAGCGACCAGTCTCCCAGAAAGTCCCAGTAATCAGAGCTATTTTTAGTGGAAGGGATGGGGTAAAAGCAGGCTGCAGGAAACCTGACCCCCCCACCCCTTAGCCTTTCCTCATCCTAAAGCTGTTGTTGCATTTGCTGGCAAAATGCAGGGCAACCCTGGATAGCACCAACCTAACCTGGAAGGTTTATGTCCTGAAAGAACAGCCAAAATTTACCACAAAGTTGTACTTTTCTTTGGAAACCCCAGTGACCATGTAGATAGTAATTTGAGAAGTCTACAGCTAACAGCTTCATTGGACACATGATGCCTCATCTGGAGTGAAACTAAAAGAAAGTTAATCTCACCTGGACTAAATGGACATATCAGAAGCTTCTAAAATCTATGCCTTTATCCCTTCTTTGCTGAGACCCATAGTTATGCCAGAATAGCAGGACGTTGTTTTTCTCGGCTACCCAATAGAGAAGACACCAGCGATCTAGAAGCTGCAGCCCACAGACCGAATGCATGAAACTGCCGAATCCACCATGAAAAAGCTAAACTTGTAAGCCAAATACTTTATTTCCTTATAGTTCCCAAATCCACAGAGAAACAATATATATGTAGAGTTATAGATCTATATCTATAGTGTAAATCCACTTAAAAGAGAGATTACATCCTTTTATATTTTTACTTCAGAGAGAAAAAGCTGCCTGTACACCCGTTGGTTGCCTTAGTAATAAGTCACAAACAAACTGGGAGAGGAAATACAAGAAAGTATAATTAAAAACAAACAAGTCCGAGAATAAGGTGCCTTTGGACTGGTTGGACAGTTTCCCACCGTTTCAAACTTGTGATGTTTAGTTGGATGTAAAGTGTTGGAAGTGAACTCTGGGATTGAAAAACTGACCCCGCCCCCTCCACAAAGCTCCGCCCACCCGCCAGAGCTTTTCCACCAACCGTGTTTCTCAGCTGAATTGAACTTTAGCCAAGATTTCCCATGGTTGTCACGTCATCATCGGTGGACGACAAGACCGTACCTTCTTGCAGGATGGTCCAATCGGAGCCTTGGATCACGTCGGCTCTGCTTCGTAAGAACAAAAGTTAGTACACACACAGGCCCTTTGTGTCACAGTTTTGTGCTGCCATACTGGGATATTTAAAATTCCACTTTTTTGATTGATTGTCCAAGCAATGGTGTCTTTTTTCTTAGCATAAGATGGTCAGAGTTAAAGTATAGTTCTTAGTTTGTTTGTCCCTCGAATTGCATTGACATCTAGTGTGTGTGTGTGAGTGTAAGCTGTGATGAAGTTGACCCCTAACTGTGCATGCGTGTGATTGTTGTTTGGTTGCTTTTTAAATATGTCTAAATATTATAAATCTGCCACCAGAGATGTTCATATTGATGCATGTCAACCATCAGAAATAACTAGCAAGCCCAATGCGTTTTAAACACGTTCTCTCCAAACCTGCTGTTTCTCTATGGAAACATAACTGTGCAACACCTGGACTACGTATCGCGCTCTCTTCCCGTTGAGCAGATTTCTTTTGAATCGTGGAAATAATGTGAGTCAAACAAATAATGGGTTGATTTAAATATAGTAAGTCCAGTAACTGTTGTTAAAGAAGGAACAACCAAGTTCTGTCACATTTCACAAACACCAGTGTGCTGGTGCTAAACACAACAGCCTGCTAGGCTAACTATCACAGCTCCAACTGGTAATTAGTCTCAGTCAATAGCTGATAAGCCTTTACCATGCTTTATAAAAATGCAATATCTACACGATTCTTTTTAAGCTTTAAATGTTTTTGTCTTGTCGAATAAAAACTGTTAACCGGGTGTTTTTAGTGTGAAGCAGGTTCTTTATATCTGTTACTTTCTTGCAGAGACCCGTTTAAACAAACCCAGAAGTTTGACGGTAGTTTAAAAGATGTATTTAACATCTTTCAGATATGTGCTCGCTCATGTTTGGCGGGTCATAATAATGCCTCCACTTATTTGTCGTTTCCCAGATCTCGGTCTGATCTTTGAAGTAAGCATGCAGACGTTGAGTTGCTGATTTTCGTTCATGAACATTTAGCTTGTGTTAACCCAGCGGATACATTCAGATCAGATCATGTGGCAGAGCTCATGGTTTACGCAGGTCTGACGAACACTATGCTGGCCGTTGAGGGACACGCCCTTTGGTTCGGTAAGCCCTGCCTTCTGATTGGCCATTTGCTGTTTGTTTGGCCATGCGATTGTGATGGTGACGCAGGATTCGAGGGTAGTATGATTGAAGCATAGAAGCGACCTCAGCGATGTGGAGGTTTTGTTTTCTCTTGTGTGGGAACAATAGGAAAATATACATATATAATATATGTTGTGGGCCATAACGGCAATATTAATACTGGATATTGATACGTCACTTTATACAATATATAGGTTACTGGATAGTATAGAGCTATCTGCTTAGATGTCACTAACCTGGTTTTGCTGTTGATAGAAATGGAAAACTCGGTTAAGAGTCAAACCAAGATGGTGGTTCTCACGCGGATGTTTATTTGGTATCTTTATATGGATAGGTTCAGAGCCAGTCCTTTAATGGTCTTGACCTTAAATATCGAGACCTTACCATAAGAAGTGAGCTTAAATTAAAAGCATTTCTCACATACTTCATTTAAACGTATTAGTTATCGATAGTCCTGAAGAGGAACTCATTAAACCCTTTAATATATGAGATATGAGACTGAAATACACTCTGCTGTAATACTCTACATTACTCATACTACGCCTAATAAATGCATTTTAGCCACTATAATATATTTACTATTTATTTAGTATTAATCTATGAAACCAAAAGTGAAATGGAATTTTCTACCCAAACTAAATCTTAAATTGCTTCCTTAGACCAATAATGATTTTTGGGATTTTTCACTTTAAATCCTATTGATGATACTAAACCTAAACTCATTTATAACACATGAAAGCTTAAAATGAGTGATTTTGATGTAAACAAGGGAATATCTGCTGAGCAGATCTCTGAAAGATGAGGCTGATATATCTTAATTGAGCTGATTCATAATGTCTGAGGTTTTGACTGCGTCAGTGTAACCCTCTTGATGTCATGAAGCACACATGCTGCCAAATAAGTAAAACCTTTGACAAACAGATCATAGAGCACAATCAGTGCACATGGTGACTTGTGTGCGTGGCCTTCGTCATGTTCACTTAAAGTGATGATGAGTCAAGTTTGCATCAGAAATCGAATGGGATATGTAAAAAACAAAATAGCACATATTAGTGGACCAACGGAGATTTTTAGACACATAACTTTGTTGTCTGCTTTTTGCTTGGCCTCTTTTGCCTTCTGTGCTGCAAACCAGAACAACGGGTCCGTTTTTGATTTAACTCGACTCTCGCCACCGAAACAAGTAATGACTGCAAGGAAATGGTAAACGATGTCAAAAGCAGCATCCGCCCCTGCTGTTTATGGGGAACAAAGGACGGCTATTGTCAAACAAGTTCCAATTGATGTTCGTTATCAAACGGAGCAAGTTTCTTGTTCAGATTGGTTAAAAGGATTTTCTACCCATCGAATTGTAATATGAAACCATATTTTGCCGGATAGCAAATGTTCGCCTAGGTTTGAGAAGAATGAAGCCAACACCTGTCATGCTTTCATTTTGTTCAGCTGAAGGTTTGTGTTCACTGGCTGGTTCTGGACTTTGTGATTTAATAACACGACACTACAGTAGAGCATGATGAACTTTAAATTGAGTTTACGTAAAGCAGCCTTCATAATAGCGTAGTTCTCTTAAGCAAAGACATGACTGCAAATGTAGAAGGATTCAAATGTCCGCTCAGATCCAAAAAAAACTTGTTTAACTTGACTTTTTGAAAAGTTAAGTTAAAAAACCCAAAAAGCGTGTTTTTTTTTAACCTTGTTTATTTTAATGATTTGGTTTAACTTCTGATCTAGTAGAAGAAGAATAAGCCATGTCAGTCATGGTGGATGTTTCCCTTGTACTGCTGGAGGTTTCTTCCTGTTAAAGGGGAGTTTTTCCTCTCCACTGTAACTTTATGCATGCTCAGTATGAGGGTAGCTCTAAAGTTATTAACACAATACCAGCTATCATCTACTTTCTGTGCTGACTGACGTTCTGTGAGTGCTGCACGTTAACAACTCTGTACATTCTGCTGGGCTTCTTTATACTGGAAACTTCCTTTTCGTGTGTTTTGACAAACTATATGTTTTATAAGGCTTTTAGTCCTTTAAAGTGATCAGATTTCCAGGGATGTGGTAAAGGTTAGCTGAGATCCAAAATAACCTTTTCCATTATTTCGCATCTTTGATATACTATTGAATATTTTGATTTATTTGGTGAAATTCGTCTGTGTGGGGAAAAAAATCTGTGAAATAAAACTATCCGGACTTTTTCCTGATGGTATTTATGTGTTTTTCTAACCAGATGGTTTCCATGTTTAACATCTAACTTCCTTCACTCTCTCTCTGAAACAAATCGTCTCCTCTGTCTTGACGGTGGATGTTGATGTCATCGAGTCCCAAGGTTTTTTTATTTGATCATTAAAGGTTAACAGTTGTTTGTGTCAATATTAGCTCATATTACGTAAAATTAGCCAAGCGTGCCTATGAGGAAGTGCTCAGCAGGACAAGGAAAGGAGAAAATAATGGAGGTCATTGCACTGAAGTTCAGATGCTGTTGCTTTACAGGAGAGTGGCTTGTTGTTTTCAGTTATCTTATGTTACCCAAGTTAAATTAACGTGGAGATTCAGAAGCTGGCATTCCTTTTGATGTTATTACAAAATGTTTGAATTATTTTAGCACATTTTTTGTATATGCAATATGCCCCTTTTTGTGGACTTTGCATGAAAGGTTAAACACATACGTATGCTGTGATGTAGTCTGCTCTCTAGGGATGTGAGTGGGACTTTGAACCAGAAGAGGAACGCTTTGTTATTATCCAGAAGTTTGCTCTGCTTACTCTGTGACTGTTATTTCCTTTCTTTAGCAAACAGGTATGCTATCTGTGACGCACTGGAAGAAGATCTTCCTGCAGACACCAAATTATTTAGTATGACATAAATATACTTGCCAAAATAAACGCTTGAGTCGTAGATTCTGCTTTTATCATACTTAAGCTCAGCCTCTATGTCGGTAGAAAAATGTTCACCAAAGCATTTCTGATCATTTTACAATTTGAAGGATTGGGTTGTCCTGATTATCTACCTGAGCAGAGAGATGGCGTTAATTTTTAAGCTCATTCAATCCACTGCAGTTCTGCAGTCGTCTTAATGATTCATAAACCAACTTCTGTGCAACTTGCTTGATGTTTTTTTTTTATTATTATTTTTTTTTTCAGGGGGGGGTTTGTTTACCTTTAAAAGTTTATAGCAGTTTTTGAACTCATGTTTAACATACAAGGTTCAGCTTAACTAAGATGTCACTTAACAAAATTACAAAAAAAAAATTTTTCTTTTGTCTAAATGCACTTTTTTTCTTATTGATCTATTAATCTTTTTAACCTTATGAATGTTTTCCCATTCTCATTGTGTATATACACATAAAAAGTTTGTTAAAAAATAGTTTCAAGTTAAGAAAAACAAAGTCCAATTCATTGCAAGTTATCAGAATTTGTAATATCAACCATAATAACTATTTTCATTAGGTTGACAGAATATTGAAATAATTTCTGAGTTTAAATTGTTTCTCAGCGGGTTGTGAAAGCTGCAAGTTTTATGTACATACAGTACGTATCGTCCAAAACCACAGTTTCAAACAATCATGGCGGACAAACTGCCAGCTTCAGTGGACCATGAGTTCATAGTGCAGTAACGCATGCAAGGCCTTCAGTTAAGGTAACGATGTACAGGGCGTTTGGGATTCTGGGCAAGATTTCCTGGTTTATCGAAGCAGAATACCTGAGCACGTGGATACGAGGCGAGCAGGAGTTACTGCTTAGTGGACAGAAGAGAGGAAAGGAAACCAAACGATTTAGAACAATTTAAACTACTGGCCCGTGTCGTATTTTCTTGTAAGAGATGTTTGTTCAAACTCTTAGAAAGGAGTGTGAAGCCCAGCTTGAACGCCGGGACTGAACCAGTCAGTCAGGTATCCTTTTCTGGTGTGCTTGTCTGACTTCATAACCCAAGTGCTTTTGAGCCTCGATCACCAATATTTAAAAAGCCTAACGCACTATTAGATTTTTGGCCAGGTTTTTTATGCATGAAATCAACATGGACAATTACTTTTTCTCACAGTTTGCTGATTGATTAGAGCAATCTTAGAAGACCATGCACTTTTCACAATAAAGCCTATAGAACTATATTCTACATGTTATGGAACAACTTTGAAGCATTGATTTACCAAACGTTCTTTTATTTTGGCCACATTTCAGCAGGGCCAAATACTTTATTTCCTTATAGTTCCCAAATCATTTCTAAGTGATATAAGCTGCTCTTAGTTTATGTCTCTAGGTTATTACGGTAATAAGGGCATCATCATCGTTGTCTTTTAAGTAACACCTCCCCCAATAAAAGATGGTTCTCATTCAGACAGAAGGTAACGAACCCTGAGGTTCTTTAGTGATGACGACTGGCTTTCCATCAGGATTGGCCAAACTCTTGCCTCCACAGGCTAGTTTTAACACCCAGCTGCTCAACCTGTGCTGCTCCAGTACAAGATGCTGAAGATAAGTGCAATGTGGTCACAAAAAACAAACAAACACGTATGATAAAACTAATCATAAATGAATCCATTCACAGTAAATCCTTAAGAGATTCTGAGCTATAATTCTTCCTTTCCCTCCCCAACAGCAGACCTTTGTAAGCCAGTATGGTTCCAGTCCTGACTGGTTCTTAACTGGTTCTGGTAAAACAAAAAAAGCTACTTAAAACATTATTTTTTTATCTACACAGGTTTTTGGATTTGTCTTGTTGCTCCATGAAGAATTTGTCTCGGTTTTACAAGTTTTTTTTTTACAGTCCGATTCTTCTGAATGTATAGAGAAACATCCCAGTGATCATTCTGAGTTTGTTTGCATCTGCATGTAGTTTTGTGCAGAAAGAATTTCAGACCCAAAGATTAGTGAGAAGTTATACTTTCCCAGACTCAGATTTGGGTCGTAACGAGTTACAATTACTTAAATAGTGTTTTTATAAGAATCCAAATTAGGGAAACAGGAATAGCTGTTACTGTACCGAAGTCTTTTATTTTTATTGACCAGCAATTTGTCATTGGGTACTGATACTTCTAATCTATATACTGAAGTAGTTTTACTCCTACATCGGTATACTTTCTATATCCAGAGATATTCTGTTTCTGTTGGTGGTGCATGTACTAGTCCTGACAAACTGTGATCTAAGTGAAACGGTTGGCACGTATAGATGCTATAACAAACGGGTGTACCAGGAGTCCTTTACTTCATTTTGAGTTTAAAAAAAAGTCACTTCCTCTTCTGGCGCCGCCTGTTTTCATGTTCTAGAGAAACCTTTACCATCCCAGGAGCCCTTTTTTGTTTTTTACCCTTGGTGCAGCTTTTTTTTATTTAAAAAAAAAGGTTTCTTTTAGAACTACAACCGTAATATAACCTTTTGAAAAAAAAGACAACTTCTCATTTTTCATAAAATGTTTAGTCATTCCTGAAGAACCGGCGTTTTATTTCCCCTTTTAAGTTTAAGAATAAATAAAAACTCAACATTTTCTTCTATGGGATTTGGATATGGATGTGACAGATAATGTTGGGGGGGGGAAGTTTTCTAACTAAATGCGAGAAAAATAGCCAGTTTTAGCCAATACAAAACCTTCTTTTCAGTTTTATTACATCTATATTTGAAAGGATTGTTTATTTATTGATTTATTTTTCCCAGATAATTAAACCTGCCACAGGTTGCAGACCTCTGTTGTACGTTTAGTATTCTGTTTCAGCGTTAGAACGACTTTTCCGTCGTTCTTTATTCATCAGACATTCATAAAGCATTTAGACAAGTTATTGAATCTGAAAATACGCATTCAAATTCACATTTCTTTGACTATAGGCTGGTATTTCGTTTTGTGTTCAATCAAAGATTGTGCTATTGAAGAATACGGTATTGTTTAACAGATGACTTCTGTTGATCATTGACCTGCACTGAATGTTTACAAGTATGGTGCGATTGACCGTTTGACTCCCAACGTTTGCTGAGAAGTAACAAATGATTTGTAAAGTGTTTTTGGAATGTGCAGATAAATATTACAAATTTAATATCAGTCGCCATGTCTGCCCATTTGCGTCCATCTCTGTCCGGTTAGACTTTGTCCAACTACCTAAATATTACATCAGCATGAAAAATTCAAGTACCTAACATATGAGCCAACAGTTATTGTAACCCAAAGAGTCTCTTATGACTGACATTGCAATGATGATCTCGTAGAAAGGCCTTTAGATGAGCCCCATTATTTCACCGTTGTGTTAACTTTTGATTTGTTTTTGCATGCAGCTAAAAGAAGAATTTTTTAGTACATTGTGCGGCTGGTGATTCCTATAGTTGTAGCTTTTTAGAAGCCTTTCTTTCTGGCTGCAACATTTCTCTCTGCTTTACTTGGAGCGATTACTTTCTTCTGCTGCTCTCATTCGTGTTTTATTGCTGTGCAACGGAGCTAATAATGCAATCGCATGGAAAATGTCCCATACAGCAACATACCTGTATAATATGCACAACAAAAATTGGACAAAGGTCTGGACAGAAGAAAGACTAGAGCCAGCTGAGAATGGGTGAAAAAAGGCAAGCTGGTTCACAATAGGGGGAAAAAGAGGGAGAGAATGGGAAGGATGGGGGGAGGAGAGGGTGGCTGGTAGGATGGGTGAGTTGCTAGGGTATGTCAGACTGTTGCTGAAAGCCAGGCCTGCTATTGGAAGCCACTTGCTTAGCAGGAGAGAAGCAGAGAAGAGAGAGGAGTAGCTAATGAGTATTGTGGCCTGGTTGCTGAGACAGCACCGGGTTTATTTATAGAGTGATGGCTAGTCAGTCCTTAGATACCAACAACGAATGAGCTGTCAGAGAAGGAGGTGCCTTTAACCAATGGCAGCGCAGGAAGAGGCATGCCAGATTGAGGAAGTGCTGTGAATGTGCCCGAGTCTCTTAAAGAGACAGTCCAGATTTCTCAGTACTAGGCAGATATTCTCTCTCTTTCTCTCTCTCTCTCCAGCGGTGTCGTATCTGAACCATCACAGTCCTCTCCTATAGACAGGACTTTCTTTGCCATATTATACAGCTCAACACATTTAAAAACGTAGGATTCCTCTCTGGATGTGTTTTTTTAATGTTGAGAAGTAGATTCCTGTTTAGCCACTTAGCTTTCTCTGCCGGTTTTAAGAAGTGCTAATAAAGGAATATGTGGGGGGTGGGGGTGAGGTTCAGCATTCTGAATAACCTTCAACACTCACTAAACCTCCACTAAAATAATATTGTATTGTGGAAAAAAATACAAATCATAAATGTTTGGTGTTCATAAACTTATGTTTGATTGTAAAAAGCTTCTTTCTTGGGCGCCTCTGCTTTTAATTACAAAAAGAAGTAGAGAAACATGTTCCAAATCCAAACCTTTCAGCTTCAGGAGACATAAACTTAGAGCAGCTAGTTAGTATTAAACTTCTGACCAGTAACCCTGTTCTGAATATTGATTGCCTTATCAGAAATGACACGCCCTTTTTTTTTTTTTGCCCAGCTATGACGCCTTCCAGCCTAATTCTAATTATTATTATTGTTGAAGACGGATGAACAGGTGATCAACCATCTGACTCAGAACTCTTGGCGCTGGCTCAGGTGATGGAAACCTTACCAGAAGGACTGGAGTCTCACATCTTTCCTTCTTCCGTGGCTTTAAAATAAAACTGAAATCGCTTTAGCACTATACTTCTAGCACTCTACACTTCTTATTATTTTGGATGTGTTTGGTTCTGATCTGTCTCTTTTTCTTTGAGAACTCTCCTAAGTTCCTTTTGGTGAACTTCGCTCATGATTTTTAGAAATGGCCCGTTTTCGGTCTCAGTTTCCTTAAAGTCTTTTATTTAGTCAGTTGCTACAACGTAAGTTTCCCCTCATCGCTCCCTACCTTTGTCACTTTCACTAAGAGCAATTCTTTATTGTTTATTCAAAACTAAAGCTAAAGTATAACATCTCTTTAAATGTTACGTTTAGGGTACCATGTCACTAAGAAAGTGATATTTTAAAGCACAGCATGTATTTAATCGATTTATGCTACAAGATTCATTTTTTTCTTCTTGTTGCATTAAGTAAAAACAAACTCAGGAATGACTCGTCTGTGAATGTTTCTCCATTGTTCCCGCTGCTGAGTTGGATCTATCATTCTTTCTTTTACACTTCGAGTTCATTTTCGCAATATTTTTGAGCTGGCGGTAAGAAGACACCACTCTTTATACGTTTTATTTCGGGGGTCCACTTCTTCAGCTGTCTCCATGGGGCTGCTCTCTGCCCATTGTAAATCTTCCTGTCACTAGGTGAGCCCGTAATACGAGCCGTTCGGCCCCATGTCCTGTTTTGGCCGCTTTGCTTGCTGACCCCTTTTCACAGTTTGCAGTGTGAGCGCAGCCTCTTTCCTCCAGTTCAAAGACAACTTTAACTCAACTCTTCGGTTGAGTTTAAGGCTTGATAATCCCAAGACCTGCTCGTCACATTCGACAACTATTGTCGTTTAGCATCCGGTTTGAGTTGCCATATCGTATAGCAGGTGAACTGACTTTTGGTAATATATTAAAAAAAATCTTCAGTATAGTTTTCTACAGACATGGCAGTGAAATGTGGATTTAAAACTTCATTACAATATTTTGTGCTACTATTTTGATTATAAGAAAGTTACTAGCAAACACAGACACAGTTTTTGAAACATACAAATTTAAAACGGACTCCTTTAGGATATCAGTTACATAAACAGGCCTGATTTATTTCACTAGGGTAACTGGGTTTAATCAATCACAATAAGTAGCATTCAAACATAATTAATCTTAATTTATCGTTGTGATGACGCCACATTCAATTCAGTCTTAAAAGTCGAAACGAGCCCTAGAATGGATGTATAACACATAATGTCATCTGAAATTCATTTTTCAAAGAGGGAAGGATCATCAGCCAAAATTCAGTTCAATTGGGGGCCTAAAATGAGCTGATGGTATAACAGAGAAGCACCAGTTCATTCTCATCAAGTTATTTGTTTGTTTGTTTAAATGATGAAAGAATTTTGCTGAAACTTCTTTATAAGTTTTTTACTTTTGCAGTTAGATGTTTTAATGTACGATTTAAGCTCTTCTGGATAAACCAGAAAGCAATCTCAAGGTTTTCATCAACGCCCAGATAAACTTCCATCAGTGTTTTAAAAAGTCTTCCCTTTAAAAAGTTTATTTTTGTTTTTTCAAACTTGAAGAAGAACATTTAATAAATTGTCCACATAAACGTAGACAAGCTCTGAATACGCTCCTGTTGGACTGAACAGTGACGACGTCCTCAATAAGTTTGTTTGTACAACAAGTAAAATATGGAAGAAGTACAAATCCAGTTCAAAGGTTAGCAGCTGTGAGGCTTTGGTTCTGGGGTGATTACAATCCTGTTGAATTTTAACATTTCAAATGGTCTATAGCTAGTTTGTCCAAATTCAAAAGTGTGGAAACTGTTACTATTGGAAATATAGAATAAATAAAACCAAACCAGTTAAAAGGGAGCGGTCAGCCATGATGCTTGGTCATCTTTCTACATCCAAACCTGCCCTTCATACCACAGGGAGTGTTTGTTCTGGTATGTTGCGAAAAAACAGTAAATATTTTCCAAATGTGGAGCTTTAAAATAAAGAAAAAATGTATTATTAAATTTTTTAACGTTTCTCTTCTACCACCAGTGTTTCTGAATGAGAGAGAAGCTTTATGTATACTTTTCAGTTTTGATAAAAGCTTGGGATTCAAAGGATCAGTAGGATCGATACAAGTGAAATCCAGACAGAAATGTGAGGTCTGTTGTGTATAGGCTGAGTTGTGTTAAATACAGGAAGTGGAATGACCGAGGAGAATTTAATGTTTTTACTCTTTCTGTCCACAGGTGCAAGCAGCTCAGGATGTCCGCCCACCTCCTCCTCCTCCTCCTCCACCTCCTCCTCCTCCTCCACTGCCCAGGGCTTCTCCCTCGCTGAGCCAGCCATGACCAGCCAGCACACACACACACACCCCTCCTTCAGCTCCATCCACTCCATGGCCGAGCAGCAGCAGGTAACACACGCCCCGCCGTTCTGTGGAGCTCCTGTATCATGTCTAATATAAAAGCTATGTTTGAAATAAACAAGGATGCACCGATATAAAAATTTCGGCCGATACAATAAACTATTTTTTTCCAATATTATGAATCTTCCCTATCCCTGTGACACCTTGAAAAAAATAACCTAACCAATAAAAGTGTCTCTCTGCTTCACATAAACACCCCATAATCCGGCGCGATCTATTGTATCAGTGCCGTTTATTGTTTAATCGTCATACATTTGTTTTCATGATAAGATTTGTAATATTTTTTTTTTCCACTGTTCCATTAGATCAAAGATGAATAAAAAATATATTTGATTATATTGCAGTACTTTATAACTGGTATCCTAAACAATATATAATATTATAAATTGGCATGTTTTTGAAGAGAAGTATTTGTATAATAATTACTTTATTATTATCAAATTACATATTGCTATATTTTTTCATCCATGTCGCCCCTAGCAACCATCACTGTTACATGACCAATAAAATACCATGTGACCAACCCTCTCCCCTCCAGAAAAGGCAAACACAAAAAGCCCCAACATGAATTGGTTGTTAAAATTGGCCCAATTTTACTTATCAATGTTTTTAAAAATGACTAAAATATTGATGCTCTGATAGGACAGATCATTAAATGTAAAGGCTATGTTATATGTTTAGAAAGGTTAATTAAAATCGTAATAAGTGTCATTTGTAAATAGTTATGATTTCCTAAAATAAATGTTGACAAAAAACTGTTACAGCCTTCATTTATTATGTCTATTAATTTGAATTTTTTTTTGATTTAGTCTAATTTATTAGGAGCTGTTATTTAAAATCCAAAGAGCCCCTTCAGGCTACGGAGCCACATGTTGCAGACCCTGATTTACTTGAACAAAGAGTGAGAAAATAATAAAAGTAACAATTCACAGATTGTAGAGGTTTTAAGCATCACTAATTTTATTTTATTTTATTGACGATAAATCATTATTCTTATGAGGTTCAAGAACTTAATTAGAAATAACCATACGATCAGACCGTCTCCCAATCATCAGGGTAGTAAAAGTAAAAACAATACATACAAGTGAAGAGATTCCCTTTTGTAGACGTCCGTCTATCCGGATGATTTCAGGCTGACTGTTCCACATCTTCACTCCCTACGTCTAGCCTAGGATGGTAGCAGAGAGGCCAGTGGAGGCATTCAACGAGGCAGAAGTGGGGAGTAGTGTTCAGGACATGGTATCAGATCCAGAAGCGTCCGTCCCAGTCCTTTGACCTAACCAGTGCGGAGCTCTGCTGTCCCATTAGCCAAGCTCTCGTGACAACAAAGAATTTTAAACCGGATTTGCATTCAAAACAAAAATGGCTGGTGATTTCTCCAAGAGCTCAGGAAGGAGATGTTCATTACAACACGGTGGAGCGAGGTTAGATTTTAGGCGCATCAGTTAGAGCCTGTTTGTTAAACCACTTCAAGCACACTTAAAGATGTTTTGGATCTCTCCCAGAACCATCGTATTGAACCAAGTAAGATTTGAGCCTGAGTGCATTTGTTTGACAGGACCCCAGTGACATTCTGGCTTTCTCTCTGGGCTGAAGGTCTCATCATTATTGTAACCCTGTAACATTTCCCTCCACAGGTTTTGTAATCATCCACGCCTGTTTACAAGTGTTCCTGTTCCCTCTAGGTGCTGTCTGATATGACCATACTTCAGCGGAGGATCCCTCCTAGTTTCAGAGACCCCGCCAGCGCCCCATTGAGGAAACTCTCAGTTGACCTTATCAAAACTTACAAGCACATCAATGAGGTACGATACTTACTAACAATATGAGGCTCAGTGGTGATTAGACCAACTCAGACTAGATCGGGGGCCTAATCTCTTACTTCCACACGTAGGTATACTACACGAAGAAGAAGCGGCGGGCCCAGCAAGTCCCTCCTGAGGATAGCAGCACGAAAAAGGAGAAAAAAGTTTACAACGATGGTTATGATGATGACAACTATGATTATATAGTCAAAAATGGAGAAAAGTGGCTGGACCGCTATGAGATCGACTCACTGATTGGGAAGGGCTCCTTCGGTCAGGTATTGAAATATTCTTTTTCTGCTTCTTTTTTTCTTTTTTTTATAAATCTTGTCTTCAGTAAATGTTTGGGTCACAGTAAAAGCAGCAGTTATATGTTGAGAAAAACGCAGAGTTTCGACCTGCTATGAAGTGTCAAAAAAATTTCGCGGTCTCCAATTTCTGCTATGTTTCAAACATTTGAGATCTGCACATTATGCTTTGGAGTCGCCCCCTTGTGGCCACTTATGAAAACCTAACATCTGCCAATTTTGGTTGGTTATCATTTACCAGGGCTCCGGATAAACCAACCGCTGGAACGCCGTGTTTAAGCCGGGATTGTTTTTCTGCTTTTTTCTCTGTAGGTAGTGAAGGCCTACGACCATCATGAGCAGGAGTGGGTAGCCGTCAAAATCATCAAGAACAAAAAGGCGTTTCTAAACCAGGCACAGATTGAACTACGCCTGCTGGAGCTCATGAACAAGCACGACACTGAGATGAAATATTACATTGGTAAGAAGGACATTACCACGGTTACTGTTTTACTGTACTTTGAACTCGGGTTCATGTGTGAACACAGTCTTCTTTGAACATGGGAATATCTCAGCTGCTAGCTTTATGCAGAAGAAAACATCCAAGTTAGACTTGTTGAATAGTAATTGATTAACTAAAATATAGCAGCTGCTTTAACCAAGTTTCTGCCAATAATCGAATTATGAGCTGATTGTAAGGATTTGGACATGTAAAAAATGTTGATAAATGATTTGCCTTCATAAGGAGCTTTAATTCTAACTTTAAAGTAAATTTTCTATTTTGAAATGTCTGAATTTTAATGTTTAAAAAAACGCACTAGATTTTCTTCTTTAAAGGATCTGTTTACCATCTGTTAAAGATGTTTAAATCGAACCTCAAACAAGTAACAGTAGTTATATTTCAGGATTCATTGAACAGAGACAAAGTCAATGCTGTAAAACTAAGCACACCACAAAACCGCCTGGATAAATCCAAAATAAATCAAAGAACTGGGAACAGAAAGAGTCTGTACTTTAAGTCATAGAAGAGAAAGGCGAGCGACCTTTGAACCTGGAGGAAAAACTAAGAGCCATCATTAGATTATTTTTTTAACTGCTTGATGTGTTGCTGCCATCTGTTGGTTGCAATGCATGAAAACGCTCCTGATGACTTCCGGTTTGTCATGTTCACCGTTTAGATATTGTAATCTAGAATGGCACAGTCAGGTCCAAAAGAGAAGCCACGAAGAAATCTCTTGCTCAGACGTACCTGCTGAGTCACTAGTTGCCATGGGAATGGGGGCGGGGGGCAGGGGGGGCACACAGCCGACAGAAGCAGAGCTACAATATTATACCAAGTAAACATCTGCTATGACATAAATCTAACACAAAAAAGGAAACGTTTCAATTAGGTGCCGATGATTGTTGTGTTGAATGCGCTGTAATAAAGTATGTAATGATTGTTATTAGGAGTGCATACCCAACAGGTTAAGAGTTCTGTGAGCCAGAATGAAACAAAAAGCGCCTTTTCGTCTTTTTATTCCTGCTCTTCTGAAATCAAAGTGTTTTGTTTAAATTACTGCAAATGAGTTCAAGGCAAAATGTTGTTTAGTCCACACATATGACAGGGACATTAAATACCTTGCAAATTGTCTCCTTCTATGATGTTTAATTGTCTACTTCTTGAATTGCAATGCTACAGCAGACAGCTCTAGATACAGGATTCTTAGGATGTTTTGACAGTTCTGCCCGACCTGATCCTTGCTCTTTGTATCTCTTAACCTTCGTCCTTGTCTCCCATCCATCTTTGTGTCTGTCTGTCGACCTGTCTCTGTGCAGTCCACCTGAAGCGTCACTTTATGTTTAGGAACCATCTGTGTTTGGTGTTTGAGTTGTTGAGCTACAACCTGTATGATCTCCTGAGGAACACCAACTTCAGAGGCGTGTCCCTCAACCTCACCAGGAAATTTGCACAGCAGCTCTGTACAGGTGGGTGGACGGAAACAAGGGCAAAGAATTACATATGTTAGAGAAATAGTTACAAATACTTTAGTATGACTGTAGCTTCTTTCCTGAAGACTCCGTGTATAACAGCACATGAATGCATACAAGCGGAGAGAAGAGATCGTAATCATTTTTCATGATGTTTTGTTTGTTATCCAGCATTATTGTTCCTGGCCACTCCAGAGCTGTCAATCATCCACTGCGACCTGAAACCAGAGAATATCCTTCTGTGTAACCCCAAAAGATCTGCAATCAAAATAGTGGACTTTGGATCTTCCTGTCAGTTGGGACAGAGGGTGAGCATTATCCTCCTCCTGCAGACTCCTCTGATACAGCAGCAAATATGATAAAGGACGAACTTCCTGGAGATGCGTTTGAAGATCTTATTCTGCATAACTCCACATCACTCAGTGATATCCTAGTAGCTGTGATCAGTAGGGATGAATGAGATATGTGCAGTATTAAGATCACTTATCAATAGCTGCCATATTTTATTTTAAATGTCAACATTAAAACTATTGATTTATTCATTTCTTCTGTATATCTGTATATTTTTAATAACTAATAGAAGCAGTCTGGACTAAGGATGATTAGAAGCAATTGTTCATTGTTATGATGCAGTTATTAGTGACTGGCAACAGTTTTGTAACAGATTTTTCTGTTTCTAATTAAACAAAAGGTTGTAAAAAAGACACCTCCAGTCGCTTCACTGTATGTGGAAGTGTTGAATCGTGTGTAAGGCTGGTCGGTGTGTTATCCGTTAAACTCCACTCCAGTGACAGTTTCTCTCAGATCTAATGAGACAACTCACCATGTCTAAAAGCTTTTGTGTCTGAGACTTATTCCTCAGCCTTGTCGCTCTTCATTATTTTTAGCACCGTCATTTACCTGCAGCCCAGACGGGAACCCCACTGTTTGATG
Source organism: Orestias chungarensis (assembly GCA_032876305.1). Lineage (NCBI taxonomy): Eukaryota > Metazoa > Chordata > Actinopteri > Cyprinodontiformes > Cyprinodontidae > Orestias > Orestias chungarensis. The sequence goes on along the minus strand of JAVLVB010000590.1, from coordinate 38,167 downwards.
TGATCGTCGTTAAATCACTTATTTGTTGCAGAACCCCAAAGTTTTGTAATGTTGTAAGTTCACAAATGTGAACTTAATCAGTAAAACCATCAACCAGTCAGTCCCAAAAACATGACTGTATTTAAGAAGACTTATTATATTTCATATACTTTTACTTTCCTTATAGTGGGTTGTAGGCAAGTTAAAAGCTGGGTCAGGGTTTTCCCCCTTTAGGTCACATGCAGATGTGGACTTCCAGTGATTTAGATTCTTTACGATGTTCATCCTCGAGTCGTCTTTTGTTTGTAACGGATGGAAAGTAACCGTCTGATTCCAGGATTGCTCCAGTTTCATGCTAACCCCCCACTAGTGGAGTTGGTGTCGCAAAAGAGCAGCTGTGAACAGATCAGCCTGTAGGGAAGTCCAGATATGTCCCCACCGTCACACGGGTGTGTGATTGTTGTAACAGAGAAACATTTACTTGGTTAAAAAAGTTCAGCTCTCTACATCTTAAAAGCAAACGCTTTGCTGCAGCTGCTGGTTTCATTAAGGTTACCAAGCTAATCTTACAGCAGTTCTGCCTGGAATAAGGTGGAATTATCTTGTGCATTCAGCTTTTTTTTTTGTAAACTTGTCTCTTTGCCTCTGAACTTCACTGCCTAACTCCACTGAGTTTTTCTTCATAGATCTATCAGTACATACAGAGCAGATTTTACCGCTCTCCCGAGGTTCTGTTGGGAATGCCGTATGACCTGGCTATCGACATGTGGTCTCTTGGATGCATCCTTGTGGAGATGCACACAGGAGAGCCTCTATTCAGTGGCTCCAATGAGGTAACCAGATAAACACCAGACACACATAAGTCTTATTAACACCTGGCTTTAATGTTGGCATCGAATGATTGTGTTTCTGCCATGTTCGCACATCTGAACAGGTTGACCAGATGAATAAGATTGTGGAGGTTTTGGGGGTTCCTCCCAGCCACATGCTGGATGCTGCTCCTAAAGCCAGGAAGTACTTCGACAAGTTATCTGACGGCTTATGGACGATAAAGAAGAACAAGGATGTCAAGAAGGTAAACACCTATTTAGTTCATTAGTTTTAGTTTCTTTATAAACCTCCAGTCATTTCACGCTCCAATGTCCAATGTCTAGAGTATACCAAAGAGGATCTGTCTTTCACAGCCCAACAGAATCTGGGCTTGGATTGATGCCTCCTGTATCGAGCCCCTCCTTTTACCTTCTCAAATAACAAACAGCTGCAAAATGTGGCTTTTTTTTATTCAGTTCTAATAGTAAGAAATAAGAAACCTTTTTTGGGGAGGTATAATAAAAGATTTGACCTCAACTCTCTGTGTCAACGGGAGAACTTGTCAAAATTGAGTTTGTGATTGGAGATTTGTCTGTGTGCTCTAGGAATACAAGCCTCCAGCTACGCGCCGTCTTCATGAGATATTGGGTGTAGAGACTGGGGGCCCAGGGGGGCGGAGGGCAGGAGAGCCGGGACACGCCCCCTGTGACTACCTGAAGTTTAAAGGTATGCCGTCATGTTGTGGCCGACGGATTGAAAAGCAACTGAGTTTTGGGCACAGATGTGTAGCAATAACTAATGAGAGAAGATACTGTACACATAAAGCTGTTTTCACAAACGCACGTCAGTCCTAAGAGGCTCCAGAGTAGTGCTCAGAAGGTCGATAATAGTAGCGTTCATTTTCTAAGGCAGCTCCAAAAGGAAACAGCAACTGCACAAAAGCCATCCATCCATGGATCACACCTGTTATCTGTCCCAGTCCAAGAGAGACACGTAGGACAAGCAACCATGCAAACAGGCTCACTCTTACCTAAAGACAAATTACACAGACCAGTTTAACAGTCGTGTTTGGACCTAGAAGGACGCCAGATCACCGAGGGGGGGTGCACAAGATTAGGCAACATAGTAGCTAAATCTCATCAGCACAAATAGAAAAGTAATACTTGAAGATTTCAATATTGTATCTGTACTAATGCCAGCAAAAAAAAAAACTCATTTATGTCATGGTGACATTGTTCTTCATTTTTCTTCTTTCAGATCTGATCTTGCGCATGCTGGACTACGACCCCAAAAGCCGAATCACACCATTTTATGCCCTGCAGCACAATTTCTTTAAGAAAACGACAGATGAAGGAACCAACACAAGCTCATCTACATCCACCTCTCCTGCCATGGACCACTCACATTCAACCTCCACAACTAGCTCTGTTTCTAGCTCTGGTAAAGGCTCACTCTCTGTCAGCTCTTTGTCTGCACTTTATGAGCTCGCTGCCTTCAGTTTCAAGATAGATGTCCGTTAAACCGGCACTACAACAGCAGAGAGGAGAAAGTCTGCTGTCCTTAAACATGATAATCCATATTTTACAATGTTATCCTAAAAAAGATAAACTTTTTCTTCATGATGATGTGTCACATTTACTGTTACCTCCCTAAGTGGTCAACCAGTTTTAGCTTGGCCTTGTCATCCTTAAAAGTAAGGGTTTGCCATCACAAGGATTTCTGAGAGAGGTCCTAAGAAATTCCAGAATGTAATCTTGGGTAACGACTTCTTCCACAAAACATTTCAAAGCTGGATTATGGTAAAGGAAGATGGATAGAGGTATCCCTTAACATGAAGTGGGTTGAGATTGAGGTTGTGATAGTGAATGGTTTGTGCAACCAGCGGGATTTAACAACTCTAAACAAGCCAGAAGTCATTTCTGATGAGAAGATTAAGAAAACGTCTTGTTGAAATCAGAACAATTTCTTGGCTAAGTGCTGAATTGCACCATACGGATGCCCAACAGCATGTCCCATTGTTGCACACTGCAACCAGTTACAGCCTCCACCGAAAGCTGAGGGGCGTCCTGTCTTCACGGGTTCATGAAGGAGGCTGCCGCCATATTTATTTCCAATCAACCAAAATGAATGAAGAGTGAGAGTAAAAAAAAAAAAGTACGAAACACAGTCCTGACACTGATGTGAGTCTTGTTTGTCTTCAGGTGGCTCCAGTGGTTCTTCCAATGACAACCGTAACTACCGTTACAGCAACCGCTACTACAACTCTGCTGTCACCCACTCAGACTATGAGATGACCAGTCCTCAGGTACTGTACTTTCTATAAATCCTTTACTGACATCATTTTGAATTTTGTAGTTCTCTCATAAAATACAATAAAAGGTTGTACCAGGAAACACACTCCCCAGGGACGTTTTAAGTTAATTTTAAGATTCTAAAAATGTGATGCTAAGCTTTCCAATGATTTCAAACTCAAATCATGCTTTACAAGAGCAATAAAAGTTCTGACACTCGCCACATGCTTCCTTTCTGCTCAGTTTGGCTCTCTTTAGTAGTTAAAATGGGGGAAAAAAACATTGTTTTTATTTTTGGGGGTTAATGATATTTTGTTTTGAACTCATGGGAATGCTTAAATGGACGCAAGTAATTGTAATAAAGGGCCATTTGAACTAAAAATCCATCATGTTAACCACCACATCTGAATTAGATTAAGCTCGATTAGAATTAAATCTTAATCTGAATGAGAGGGGTGCTTTATGTTGATTGATAATTCGATTAGCGTGCATGGATTATGTCATTCCGAGTGTGGCAAACTGACCTGTGCATGTCTGGTCTGTGTCAGCAAGCCGCATATCTGCCTTCAGGTCTGAATACATTTTAAAGACATCTCATGGTACCCATTTTATTACAGTTGTTAAAAGTGTAAAATGGTTTGCGCCATAATCTGAAGTGTCACCACCCCCTGCCTCCATCCAACAGGCTCCCTCCCAACAGCAGATGAGGATGTGGCCAGGCAGTGATGGTGGAAGTGGGGGTCAGGACCCAGCATACACCCAGTTGCTGCTCCACAAACCAGCTGCCACCCAACAACACCAGCGCCACTTTTTGGACCCACCACACCACCCACACCCAACTTACTCTCACCATGGAAACGGTGGGCGTGGACTACGGCAGGGTGGACAGACAGGCTTGGGTGGAGGCGGGGGTCAGCAGGGATCCTCTCCCCAGATGAGTGACAGCATGGATGTGGGCGTGTCCCTAGGGCTGCACCACCTGGGGGCGGTGTCTTCCATGGAGGCCTCTCAGTTTGGCTCTGCATCTCTGCCCCTCGCTCTGCCAATCGGACTGTCTGCCTTCCGGACTCGGACGGCCCCCACCGCCCCAGGGCCACAAGCCCCGCCCCCAGAGGACTACTACCCTGCCTCCAACAACAATAACCCTGCTGCGGGGGGCAGAGGGAGGCCGGACTCAGACGAAGGGCCAACCAACTCTTGATAAAACCTGAACCATGCCCTAAAGCCATACAATTTTAACTACAACTACTATAATTACACACATACAGCCAGAGTTCAGAGACGAACTGGTGAATTTTGAGCTGGAGGAGACAATTTCTTCTGCATGGGAGGAGGAGAAAGGAAGAGAAGGATGCTGGGAATACTTTCCTTTTATCCCGTTTTTGTTTGATGTCGCTATGACACTAATTCGAAAGGAATGATTGACAGGTGTGTTTTTACAGATATGCTTGATTAATATTAGATTTTTTTTTTGTCTAAGGTTTGAGGAGTTTTGTGTTCTGCTTTTATAGTTTAAGTCTGGTGAGCAGCGAGAGGATGAAGAGGCGCCTTGTTTTCTAAAATTTAGATTTAAATTCCCGCCTTAACACACGCATCCAAACAAACACAATACACACTATAACACACACACACACACTCCTGTTTCCAAGTTGGTTCAGCTAACCAGCTTAGTTTCATCCTTGCATTTCTGAGTAACCTGAATTAGATGTCATTATGCAGATGTACATCATGTGTGTTTGTGTGTGTGTGTGTGCGCGCGTGTGCGCGCGCGCGCATCAGGACAGAAGCGGCTTTGTGAGAGAGAAAAGCCCGACGTACGTTGTTCAGGACTCGGTTTGTTGCCGTCGGCCCGGCCTGTGCGAAGGCGATGGGACAGCGACGCCTCGGCGACATCGACGTGAATCTCCTTCTCTTCCTCATCCTTCCCCTGCTCCCCGCGCTCTTCTTGAACTCCTTCTTCTCCTGTTGTGTTTCTCCTCCAGACAGCTCCTCCTCTCTGTGCTGCTAATCACCATGACAACTGGTCTGGATTGCTGCTAAAGATCCAACACAGATCAATAAAGAAATAAAATAAAAAACAAATAGAAACAGAAATGAAAAAACTTTTTAACCCTTGTGCTTAAGAAAAAAGGATAAAGTAAGAACCACTGCATCTCAATGTATTTATTACTATTTAACAAGAAAAACAAACTGAAAGTAACATTTTTTTTCTGCTCTTTGTTTGGTTGCCTTCTTTCTGCAGGTAAGCTCTGATTGGCTATTGTAACAGTGACAGTAACCGGTGACATGGGAATGTCACTGGTTGTGGGGGCTGGGTGAAGGGGAAGGGACGGGGCAAAATAAAGTTGGATATATAATACGAATAAAGAGTATACTTTTGCACACCAAAGTCAACAAACATCAGATCTCTGCCTTTCTTCCTACTTGTCACAAACACAACTTTGATAAATTCCTTTCTGTTCCTAAACGCCTAAAACTGGAGCTGCAATTCCGACTTCCTGGTCATCATGAAGAGGATCCCATCATATGAAGGAAACGCGACATTCATTGTCTGATCTGTGAACCAGATAATTTATTCTCTCCCTGTTCATAAAAACAGTAGAAAAGAGTTTACATGCATAAAATAAAAACTTGCATTTTTCCCCCTCCCGTCTGAAGCTAAATCAGACCAAAGTTAATATTTTAGCTCAAAATGATCCTAAAATTTTTTATCACCACTACCTATGAATATGGCTGAAAGGTTTGGTTTTCTTCTACAATCATCCCAGAATAGTTTGCTGGATTTATGAACCATTCTCCCAACAGAACAGATGTAGCCAATTAACATTTGTTGGTTGATCATACACGCCTTTTCAGATCTGCCCACAGATTCTCTGTTGGACTGAGATCAGGGTTTTGGGATGTCTACGCTAAAACACAGACTTTGTTGTCCTTAACGCTTTGGTTGGTTGTCCATCTGGAATCCAAAGCTTTAACTTCCTGGCTGATGTATTCGGATGTTGCTTCAATATTTCCACATAGTGTTTTTTTTTCTCATGATTTAATCGATTTTATAAAGTTCATCACTTCCTGCAGCAAAACAGGCCCAGTTCATGATGCCACCTCCTCCATACATCACAATTGGGGTGTTCCCAAAAGCGCCTCACTTTCCCTTCCGTAAGGACAAGGTTCCATGGTTAGCGAACTACAATCTGGATTTTTCTGTTTGTTTTGATTAATGACTTCTTTCTTGCTGAGTGGCCTTTCAGCCCGTCTTCATTTATACAGGACACATTTCATTGTAGAAGGTGAATTAGGCTCTTTGTTCTAGGGTCGGTTTGCACGATTCAGACAGAAACACGTTCCTCTCTGAAACAGTCTCCTGTGGTAATCGAACGTTCCCATCAAGACTTTTACTGGTATAGAATTATCTTCCTGGTATCTCCAATACACATAAATGTGTTAATTAGTCTATCTGAGCTTTTCCTCATTGTTTAAGCAAATAGTAGTAGTACTGGTTGGGGTGTTCAGATGTTGAAGACATTATTAAATCTCTGACATGTCTCATTGTGGCATGTAGTATATAAAACTAATTAGGTAATTTTTTGGTAATATAAGACATGATTCCTGATAACATAGCCAGTGGGCTAATTTTTAGCAGCAAGCTTTTATATTAACAATGCCTCGAGACACAGAAATATAAATAGAGTAAATCAGAGGACTCAAATATACAGTATAGTCAAGCTTCCAACAAGCTTGATTTTAACGAGAATAGATTGACAAGGATTTGTTTCATTATTCAAGATGTCTTTGGAAAAGACAACTCACATGCAACAAAGACCATAAATGTGTTAAATACCAAACGTATGTGTTGTTGAAACCAACAAATAACCACTGAATGAAAGATGTTTTGTTTTTGTCTTCTGGTATCTCAAAAACAGCTGCTTAGCAGAAAGTAAACTTAAGTCACTCAGAAGTGGTGAGAGCAACAGGAATTAATCGTGTTTTGTCATATATTAGACAAATTAGTTAGTGGAAAATTATGTTTTTTTCCCAAAGATTAGGATGAGAATGAAACAGTCTGTAACATGAAAGCTGAACATCCATCTACTCTCTGCAGCTGCTAAACTGATGGAGTATATCCCAGCAGTCACCAGACTAAGGTCGGGTTACAACCTCAAAGGAGTTACAATTAAATAAAACATAAAAAATTCATCAAAATGTAGCTGCAATGCAGCTACAACAAATCTTTGAAGAAATGTTGATAATATGAGTTACGAAAACATGTAATATTCCTTCGGGATTGAAGCATTTTTGAATTTGATTTATTTGAAGCTCATCAAAAAAAAAATCTTATTGGACTAAAGAAGAGCAGTCATGGGCCACTGAAGTTAAAAGAAGTATTCTGGGTCGAATCAATAGTTTGAATCTAATAACGAGATACTACAGGAAGTTCAGGTTGGTCCTTCTTCATCAAAGCAGCATAAGATCACAAGAGAAAAGCTTAACATTTAGATGATCAGTCAAGACATGGAGTTTTGCTTCTGGAACAGCGAGAATGCAGTAGTTTTCTGATGAGTATGAGATGTTCAGGTTCTGGGTCTGCTGGAGGTTTCTGGCTATTAAAGGGGAGTTTTTTTTCTCTCCACTGTTGCTACATGCATGCTCAGTATGAAGGATCACTGTAAAGTTAACGACACATCACATGTTATCCTCTACTGTAACTACAGATCCTGGAGGAGTGAATGCTGCAAGTCAATGAAAAGTGGTTTTAAATTGTTGCCGGTACTCAGGGGCGGAGCTCGGGGTTGGTGGGGGAGTAGACCCCAGTGAGATCTCTCTCTCACACAGCAAAGTCCAAACTCAAACTAAAAACGTATCAGTATATTACTTTACTTTATCTGTATAAGGAAAAAGTTACAATCACTTGATAATATAGAATATATATTTTTCCAATTGTTAAAGATCTGCCATGTCTGAAAGAAAGAAAGCATTGTCTGATGCATTGTAAAATTCTGCTAGGAAACCCAAGCACCCGACATACCTTCTGCTCAGAAAACTGATTTATTCATTTATCAATACCAGGGCAGCTCACACAGCCTAATAAATCCAACACTTTTAGGCTTTCATCAACAATTCCCTCCTTCCAGAGAGCGCCCAACATTCCTTGCAAGCCAAAAACACTTAATTTCAGAGAACATTAACAGTGCAACAGCACAAATGAACACCTAATATTAATCCATAACAGATCATTGCAGTATATACTTAAAAATTGAAACAAGTGTTAGTTTTAACAGGGTTATATGAAATGTTTAAACTACAACAATAAGACAAAACATCCAAATCAAACCTGAACAATATTTCAACATCAGTAGAGCATAAATTTACAACAACAGATGATCATGAGCAAAACTCTAAGTGGATCTATCCCTCCTCGAAACAGCTAAAAGATTTTCCCAAGAGACCTAAAGTAGTTCTCCTCTATGGAGTGTTGGCATACCATGCCACTTCTCTTACTGAAACTGCACTGCTAAGTGTGCAATCATGCTTATGTGCACAAACATATTTTGTACTCGCATGAGAAGTGATCTAGAATTAGTTTTCTATTTGTTTTTTTTTGTTGCATTTTGTGCATCTCTGATAACAGAGCATAGCAGAAATATAAAACTCAGTTCCTGTCTGAATAAGAGTTACAATTCACATTTTTGCACCTTAGATGTATTAGCAGCAGCATTAGCAACCAATCAGGCTTGCAAATCAGAAGAGATATTGTTCGGTTGCAATTAAGAGGACGATGAGGTTTCTGATCATTTTCTTCATCTGAAAACAGTAAATGTACCAAAAATGCTCAGTTTCATTGTTCAGCTGAGGATTTTAAAGTTGTTTTTCAATTCATAGGTGGGACTTTTAGATACAAACGTTTACAGGTGTTATCAAATGAAATCTTTCAGAGTCGGTTGGAAACACCTTTAAATAAATGGAATTGTCATTTTAGGGTTAAGAGCTTGATTCCAGGGTCTTTTTCCTGACATGATGCCTTCTCGTGTAGGGCAAGTGAAACGTCTCATTTACGGCGTTCAGGTACCAGCGCACAATCTTTTAGTGGTACTCGGTACCGGCCCACTTTCAGCCCTGCTATTAATGTTGATGCTCTGCTGATCTGTAAATTCTATCCCTGACGTTGGATATTTTGTTTTGCTTCCTTCAATAAAAAGAAATAATCAAAAAAATGTGTCTGAATGAAATTGTAACAGTTCTTAACATACATTTAGAGAAACAACAGCAAAACACAAACGTGCAAA
>JAVLVB010000590.1:13894-28706 GCA_032876305.1 Orestias chungarensis | reverse complement strand
TTATTTCAGTATCCTGTGCTTCTAATTTAGCTTTCTGTCTTTTCAAACCCCCAGTCGGTCGTGGCAGATGGCTGCTTTTACTGAGCCTGGTTCTGCTGGAGGTTTCTTCCTGTTAAAGGGGAGTTTTTCCTCTCCACTGTCGCTACATGCATGCTCAGTATAAGGGATTGTTGTAAAGCCAACGACAACACAAGCCATTGTTTCTGCCTGCTGATTCCAGAGGAGTGAATGCTGCAAGTCAATGACTCGATGCAATCTGCTGGGGTTCCTTAGATTGAAAACTTTTTCAAATTGATTTGTTAGAATGTATCTTTGATTTTAATAGATTTTTTTGTGAAGTGCCTTGAGACGACACCTGTTGTAAATTGGCGCTATATAAATAAACTGATTCTTGATTCTTGATTCAGAGTCTGCAGTTCTTGGTAGGCTAAGTTACTGCAGATGGTGCAATATTAGCAAAATGGAAAGAGGAAGTTCGAAGTATAAAACCTGCACAATTAATAACTTAAGCTGAAGTAACTCCTGTACAAATGTGGGCATGTCAAAAGTCAATTACAGGCCATATTATGGATATTCTAAAATATCTATATAATGTAATGAAATAAATTATTACTGGTGAAAGTTTTATTTGGCTCATATGGGAAATATAAATTATAATGGTTAATATTAAATAAACCAAAAAAAACTTTTTTTGTGTAAGAACTGCAGACCAGATCAAACAGCTCAATATTTCTATTAACTAATGCCGCTTTAGTTCAAGCCAAGACCGGAACTATAAGGCTTGGGAAAGTAGAGACCAGCACAAAGTGGTTTACAGTTGAGAAGTGGAAAGACAATATTCATGATTTAAAACCTTTCATACAAATATTAAATATAAAAGTGGGGTGTGCAAAAGTATTCACCTCCCCATCAGCTGCCAATATTTTGTGAAACAACCATGTTGCTGCAATTACAGCTGCAAGCCTTTATGGTCTGACTCTGTTCTTCTTTCCAGAACAGCCCAAGCTCAGTCAATATTATGTGGAGAGCCTTTTTTGAACAACAGTTTTCAGATCTCGCAACAGATTGTCAACTGGGTTTAGGTCTGGACTCTGACTGGGCCATTCTAGCACATGAATTTGTTTTGTTTTCCATCAAAGCCTGGCTTCAGGTTTATGTCTGTTGTTCTGCTGGAAGGTGAACCTCACTCCACTCTCAAGTGTTTTTCAGACTCTAACCGGGTTCTTTTCTAGATTGCTCTGTATGTGGTGGTGTAACTTGACAAAAATATAGACAAGGAGTGTGAATAGTTTTGGAAACATATTGAGCATAGCATGTGGACAGATACCAGGAGAAAAAAAATTTAAGGGGGCAGATTTTAATGGTCACAGAATTTCATAAGCAAGTGAATATGCAGTAAATGGATAAATGTTCTCCAGCGGAATGACAGCCCGACAAAAACTATTACCAACAAGGAAGCTTTTAAACAAGTTAAAATGTATCTATGAAATACAATATTCAAATGTTCTGGACATGGTAGAGAAGATGAATACTGTTGGTGGGAATTATAAAATTCCAGTGATGTGCATTGTAGCTGATAATGGTGGAGACAAAGCATTGTGCTTAATATGAGCATCAATGGTAATTTAAATGATCACAGCAGTGTCATCTTGTGTTTATCATCTTCAGGACTAATAATAACTATTACATGAACATCAAAGACGTGTAAGGTGTTACAATCAAACAGTGAGATCAGTGAAAATCGGAAGTCTTTTTAGTTGCACTTCCCACCCCAGTCCAGATGGTGGCAGTAGCGCCTCTCCTGGTCCATCTTCAGCCAGCCGCCGGTCCTGGGTGTTCTGTAAGCGTCCTGACTCAGAGCTGACTCCTCGGCTGCTGCTTCACTGACAGGTAAGCTGTGGTCAATGTTGTCTGACGGACGAAGCTAGGACGCTGTTTCTATTTTAATGACCTCTGATAACTAAAATAAAGACAGTAAGCTGAAGTCCAGATGTTTAAAGTCCTCTGTCTGCAGTTAGTTCACGACTCTGAAGTTGGTGTCTGAATTTGAGCTGGACCAAAGGAGCATGCCGCTCTATTTAATGACTAAACTTCAAATCTAAAACTCGTACAATGCTTATAATTTTAATGGTTGTGAAAAACCAAAATAAGATTTTCGTTTGTTTTGGTTTGGGCTTCATTAGAAGCGGAAAACTACATCTCCCAGAATGCTCCAACCTGAAAACCATCATTGCACACAGCAGACATTAGGGAGTCATAGTCACCTTTTTCACTCAGGTTCACTCAGATAATTGAATCAAAAAGGAATCAAAACAAATGAAAAAGCAATTATTACGTAGCAAATTCTGACTACTAAAGTTTATTGTTGAAGGAAGAGAATATATCCTAATAGTCCTTCTTTAACAGACTGATTATTATTATTAATGTTGTCAGAGGGGAAGAATTGTAGAATAGACTTCCTAGTATTTTTAATCCTCTGAGTTGTATGGAATTCCAAAAGGGACAAAAAAAAAATGAAATAGATGCTCAATTAAGCTTCTTATTAAATAACATAATATAGGTTTTAAATTATGGCATTTAACTAAATTTACATAGTTAAGAAATACATTCATTTTTAAATAGTTTTTCTTTGGTCACCAGTCTAAAGGAAATGTTATCTTTGGGGGTCTGAAGTTGAGAAGTTTGAAAAAGTCTGAAGTGAAATTCTGAAAGCATCTGAAGATGATCTTGAAACAGGAATATATACCTGATCTAAATTAGGTTAGCAAGACGAAGAGGGCGTGAAAAAATACGTTTATGAAATTGAAGAAATTAAAAGCTGTTTTGCGCGTGTCTGTAGAGAAGCTTTTAGAGCAGATATGAACGGAAAATGATGATGGTAAATGCTTTACTTTGCACTTCCTCGGCCTATAAGGTGAAATAAAGAAATAAAAATATAGTACATATAAATGACCTAACTATATTTGAAAGTAGAAGGTTTAAGATGGGTGTAAGAAATATTACAACTTTTTATTTGAGATCATATCGCATTTTCTCATGAACTAATTTAACTAGACTATTTTGGGTATTTTATTTTATTTTTTACAATTTAAAGAAGAGGAGGTTAAAGATTAGGGAAAGAAAGGAAGCTGTGAATCAGATGCTTACTTCAGCTCCCCAGCTCTGTTTTGGTTTTTGTTTTCCCTGGTTTCCTTAAGTTATGTTTCTACTTCTACTAGTTACTAATACTACTAATAATGATAATAATATTTATTACCTTTTTATTAAAAATATTATGATGTTCTCATTGTCCACCATTTGATTGTAACAGATTAGCATAAACTGTGTTGCAATAAAATTAACAAAGCAGATTGGCTTTAATGATAAAGTGTCATTATTCATCACTAAAATAGTTTGTTAGATACCAGAGTGTGTTTGTTTGTTAGTTTAGAGTAAATCTTTTGTGGACAGTTTATGATCGTACTCTAAAGCGGCACCTCTAACCAAACCTAACACATCCTGATCAGCAACATTCTTATTTCTTCCATTAAAAAAACATCTTGGATCAACTTAGATCTGGGTCACATGATATCAGATTGACTTGATTCGGATCTTCAAAATACCAACAAAATAAGAGTGACATGCTCCTGGGAGCTAAACAATGTCTTCTGTTTAAACTGTTTTCCTTTTTCTGTATATAACTCTGCCTTTAATGCTAACTAAAATGTAATTATATATATTTTTAAATTAAGTTTGCTTGAAGGAGGCGGATCAGAAATGTTCTGTAAAAGTGAAGAACAGGACTGAGACTACAGCCCCCGATATTCCAACTGTTTTTCATATCACTGCCACCAGGCCATCTTTAACAGGCACGCCCTGCCGCACTAATCAGCGAGATAACTCGTGCTGTTTCTGTGTTACAGCTCAGTTTTTTTTTACCGGATCTTACTGGGCTTTGTGTCTGCCAATGAAAACGGTAGCAGTCCTTGGAGGAGGTATCGGGGGTTTGGCTGCATGTTTCTACCTCTGCAAGAGCCCCCAGGTTACCAAGGTAATGCATCAAAGCATTTTCTTAGGCTTCTTATCCTGTTTGGTTTCCAAGCCGAAATAATCCCAAGAATAAAATCGTAGGGCGCAACAAGTGGTTTTGGTCTTTGAATTCACCTCTGACCTGATTGTTTGAGAAAATGTGTTTTATTTCTTGCAACAAAATATGGAATAATTTTACAACTTGGATATAAACAAAATTTAACTTTATCTGATCTTACGAAATCAAAAAAACTTCCTGTCATCACTTTAAACTTTTAACAAACCAAGGACCTCCAGGTTTTTTCCCCCCTGGTTTTTAATGATTCCTCAATAGATTCTCATTCCGATTCAAGTCAGGACTCTCAACAAGCATTATCACAGCATCATGTTATCACTGAATCATTTTGGGATAACCCTATTTACAGTATTTGATGATGGGAACAGTGGCAACTGGTGGAGTTTTCTCCAGGGGGGGCAATAACTCCAAAATTGACCCATACCAGCAAATGTATCACACCTGTGTAATTACATACATGAAAACAAAAACAAAAAAAAACACTTTATACAATACAAAAAACCTGATTTTATGCACACGTTTACTTTTTGTACATAAATGTTGCTCTTGAAGAGTAGAAGAGCTACTGAGCATGTCCAACTTTGTGGAAAAATTTTTCCCCCCACGACAGAAATACGTCACCAGACTACGAACAAAACTTTACTCATCATTAAAGATGAAATATTTATGGTGCACATCTAAAAAAATTATGAATAGTTATTATTAATGGGTATAAAAAGAAAAATGTATTATTTTATTTATATTTATAACATTTTATTTTTGCGTCTTAATCTAGATCATTGAGTGAGTGGGGTGGCGACCTCTCTTGGCCTGCTGCCACTAGATAGGAATATTCATGTTTTGAATAGATAATCTTATTTTTCATAAACTGAATAATTTAACTTAAATTAAGTTTCTTCATAAAACCGAGACTTCTAAACCTTTGTTTGTATGTTCTAATTTTAACAAATTTTCTTCACCCGTTATCATTTTATTTGTTATGCAAAACTTTTTTTTTTTTTACTACATTAATAAATCATTCTCTGTATTCAAATGTTGTTCTTTTGCTAATCCAATTTTTAATGATTAATTTTTTTTATAGTCTAGAGATTCATGTCCAAGGTAAATGAGTGAAGCCTTCCTGTTTGTGGCCATGTTTCAACTGTCGATCAACAGGTCATAGTTTTGGAGTCCAGCAGTCGTTTTGGTGGTTGGCTGTGGTCGCTGAGGCGGTCCGATGGGGCGGTCTTTGAACTGGGCCCGAGGGGGATTCGTCCCGTTGGCTCGGTGGGACGCAACACACTCAACATGGTTCGTAAAACTCAAAAGTTCTGTTTTCATGAATCTATCTTCTTAAAGTCTGAGTGATAAACTAATAGAAACAAAGCTGTTGCTGTTGACAAGATGATACAGATCTGATATCTCAGTGGTTAAACTTTAGGAAGTCTAGATGTTTTTCTTTCTATTTAATGTAGAATAACTGATAGATGTCCATTATATTAGAAGTGAGAGTTCATTGTTACCTTTATTGAACATATAGGGGATACCACCTCCATCAGAAAGGAACTGTTTGGTCTAATTGATGTTAAACTAAAGACCGATGATATTCCTGTGTTTGCAGGTGGAGGAGCTGGGTCTAGAGGCAGATATTCTTCCAGTCACCTACAGTCACGTTGCCTCCAAGAACCGTTATCTGTACGTCAATGGACAACTTCACAAGTTGCCTTCTGGAATAAGGTAAATAGTTTTGGTGCTACAATATCATTAGAGAGATTTTTTAGGGGAAGTATAAATGTAAACATGTGATTTGCAGTTGAAATTTTATACTGTTTATACTTATATTGTCTAAATGACTTAACTTTACTTCCCGATTAAGTCGACCTTTTCTTAAGTTATGTTATTAAATATAGTTTAAAGGATTCTGGGAACACAAGATCAAAGATTCAATTTCTCGTCAGCTGACCTCTACTCAAAGATCTTTTCTAAAGATTTACTTTAAACTTTAATATAACTCAAGATACTATTTGTGGTGTGCACAGTTCAGATTAATGGGCATAAAAACAAAAGGAATGGTGCAGCAGGTAGGCACTCCAGCTCCACTGTAAGCTGTCTGCTGGAGGGGAGAAGCTAGAGGACCCTAATTCTTTATTCTGATTGCCTGTCTGGTATTCTACTGTTGTTTCATGCTGACAATTTCAACAAATATGTAAAAAATAAATTTTATAAGAGTTTGGTACTTCAGCTTTAATACAGTGTCATAAGGAGCTGGCGTCTGTCCCCAGCTGACCTCTGGTCTCATCGTCTTTTTTCACATCCTCTCTCTGCTTCTTTTCTCCTTCAGGGGATTGTTCCAAACCGTTCCGCCATTCTCTCACCCACTTCTGTTCAGTCTCATCACTGAGGTCCTAGTCAAAAAAGGAAAAGAAGAGGATGAGTCCATTCATTCATTTGTCTCTAGAAGGCTTGGAAAGGAGGTGAGGACACCTTGATCACTTTTCTGTTTCTGCACTGCAAACAGGAAAAACGACTAGCGTCCAGTTAAATCCTGCAATAATGTCAGTTCAGTATAAACTGAAACTCATGAAATGTTTTTGGAAGTGGAATTTGAAATGAGGCCAAATTAGATTTAAGCTAATTTCTAGTAGGGATAAAAATTAACAACAATAAAATCGTAATGTTTCCAGATTACTGGTGACCAAAGCACTCACTGAAGGGCATTAGAATGGTTTGAATCACAGATTTCCTCAGCTCCAACTTTTCTCTGTTATACTTCATTAAATAAAGGATCTCTGCCCAGACTCAACAGCTTAAACCAATGTATTACGAGGGAAGCTCTCCGATAGTTAGACTAAATATTAGACTGAACTGATTTTCCTTTTGAAATTGGGACCATGTAGGAACGTTAAACAACTCAAACCATTTAGATTTTTCTGCAGCTTCAACCTGTTGTGCCTCATCTGCAGCCGTTTCCTGTTTCAATGTGAGAAGCCACGTCCAACCCCTCATAAATCATCAAAATGCCTGACTTCCTGTTTATTAGACGGCACACCTCATCGAATCCCCAGAATATGTCGCCTAATTCGGATTCCTTTGATTCATAAGAAGGATTCACAAGAAAGAATAAAAAACGCTATACTTTCAGTTGGCTCAGGCCTACTTAAATGAATTACATCAATTTTTAATAAGTCGTATTGGTGCAAATGGGTTATTTTTCCCTCTGTGTTTAGTTGGCAGACGTAGCCATAGACAGTCTTTGTCGGGGTGTGTTTGCGGGGGACTGTAAGAAGCTGAGTGTGCGCTCCTGCTTCCCTTCCCTCTACAATGCAGAGCAGCAGAGAGGTTCCCTGACTCTGGGCTTTCTGTTGAACTCAGGTAAACCAAACCCTTCATGTCTGTAGTTCTCTATTGCTCTCAATGTTCATTTTTGTTTTATTGTAATCACATTTTTATTAGGCTAGTGGTTAAAACAGTGTTTTTTTTAGTGAAAGATCATAACTACAGGTGAATAGTTGCCAGAGAATGCAACATAATTTTAGCTGTAGTTTGTTTGTAGTTTAATTTTCTAACTGTTTTGTCTGTAATCGTAATGTAAAACCTTTTATCCATACCTACACTCAGCACTTTGATAAACGTGATATGGTACGTGGACTTATATAGCACTTTTTCTGATCAAACTGGCAACTCAAAGCGCTTTACTCTAATAAATGCATCGATAGGCAACTTGGGGGGCGGGGGTTGCCTTGGAATTTCACCTATTGAAATCAACACATCAGCTCATGTTACCTATTAGTGTATGAACAATCCAACGCTTGGTGAATTCTGCTTCACAATATCCTTTGTATGTTTTCATGGAATATAATGTATGGGTGTGTGATGTGTTTTTGCTGTCATATCAATATGACCTGCGTAGTTTTTATCAGAATAAACTGATGGGTTTGAATACCCACAGGTTCGGCTCCCGTTATTCCTCCTGGACGTTTGGCTCAGAGAGCTCGCAAAGAGTCCTGGGCTCAGTGGTCTCTGAGGACAGGAGTGGAAACCTTCCCAGAATCCATCACGGAGTACCTACAGCGGAGCGGCAAGGTGGAACTTCACAAGGACGCTGCTGTTAAAGAAATTAATCCCACGGCATCTGGATGGAAGGTTGGTAGGAATACTATTAAAAACGCCTTGACCAGAGTGTGGGAAAGTAACCATGAGGTTCTCTTATATCCGCATTACTTTTCACTGCTAGAAAACGTACGTAGTTGAGGTTAAAACCCTCAAAAAGGATCCGCAAGTTTTTTTTTGACCTTTTGAGAGTCACAAGATAATGAGTCCTCTATGAGCTCTTAGTGACTAAAATAAATGTCTCTGTGTCGCATCATGTGTTTGCCCAAAGGAAACGAATGGTCATGGATTACTTATTCAACGTTCTGCTGAACTAAAACATAATGTCTAAATAAAAATAATATATATTTAGGGGAATTAAGAACACAGCTAGTGTTTCCTTGGTTAATTAAACATTTTGTTAAAAACTTATTGAAAGTGTTTTTTTTTCTTCACTGAAGGTAAATTCTGATACTATATTTTTCTGACAAACCTTAATTTATTTTCAGGTTTTTTGCACATCTTTACCTGGCTTCAATAAATGTGGTCAGATTTTCTGTTTTCTGATAAATCAGATTTTATTCCATATGTTTATACACAATAATTCCTGCAGTTTAAACCCACATAAGAACAGGGGTGAGCTTCGCTTTTTACAGAGAATAAAAGTTTTAGATTTTATAACGGGCTACTTAAACGTCGTCCAAAATGTTCTTTTTTCTCCTGTTTTTAAAAGAAGACTGTAATACTCAGAACTGTTTAGTAAAAAAATATTATTCGATAGAAATAGACTAATTAACACAAAAAGAATGATTAAAAGAAGCAGTCCTGCCAGGGGTAAGTTAATGTCTTCACAGATTGGGCGCTGCATGTTGGCACAAGGTCTTAAAATACAATTGTCAAACATGGGAGTCATACTTTTGTTGGTTTGTAAGACGTGTGTTTACTCATGCACAAGTTGATTCCAACATCACTGAACTGCTTTATCAGCTCGCTTCATGATTAGCAGTTATAGAAACCATCTGAGGAGCTGCGATCTTTCAGATAACACTGCAGTAAAGAGTTTTTAAAACCACCTCACATTCTTTAACGATGAAAAGAGATTATTAAAGTGGGTTTTTTTCAGTGTGTATTTAACAGCTGTCTATTTATATCAGAAACGGCTTAAAACAAATCATTTAAGTCAAATAACACATAGTTAACCTGTAACACAAGTTTTCCTCACTGATGTAAATACATAAAACTGATTTCTAGCCACATTGCATATATTTTGTCGAACCAGCTTAATTTCCAAACACTAACATGAATAAATACAAGTCACATTTGCAAAATAGGCATACAGCTAGATTTTAAATTAGCGAATGACAGCGGGTCTCGCAAATATGGAAGTGTTTCCTCCAATCAACACGCATATACAGTGGAAATAATTCCTTGTTTTGTTTTTTTTCTTTCAGGATTCCATTTTATTGGGTATCAGACTTTCTGAATAAAATGACCAGACTGTCATCACCAACGTGTCCATATCAGTTACTTCAGTTACATTCTAATAAATTTATATGCAGGGATTATACAAGAAAAACCAACTTCTTTTCAAATCACACACCAACACGATTAGTCTGGCCATAAATTTATGTTTTTACGTTTATTTTGTGTCTAATCACCTGTTTGAGCTGAAATTCATCATCAGTTACACATGACCTAAACTATCCCGTACAATAAAAAACACATTGACAAAAAAAAGGATCTACAAGGAGTGACAATTCATTTTGTGTTTAGGTCCACGTGGAAGATGGGGTAATATCAGCTGATCACATCATTTCTGCTCTACCAGCTAAAGGCAAGTGGTGAACCGTTGTTTCAGTTTTGCTCAGCAGGCTGTTAAAAAGCTCACTTCAAGTATGAACATTTCGTCACTATATGAAAGTAACACAGTTGGATGCTGTCCTTGGTTTTCATCACAAATTTTCAGTGTTTTTCTCCTTGCACTGAGATTTTCTACACTATAAGATCAAAGAAGAAACTGTAAACGTGGAAAACAGCGACACATTTTGTCCTGACCTCTGTCCTTCCAGCCCTCTCCTGCGTCTTGCCGACGTCCTGCCGCACTCTCGCCCAGCAGCTACAGAACATCTCCTCCGTAACTGTAGCTTTGGTCAATCTGGAGTATGACGGCTCCATCCTTTCTGAAACGGTAAGCCTCTCAGCACGCCCCGTCCTGAACGTTCAGGTGACACATTCTGAGGACGTGACGTTATCGTCTGCATCAGGTGTGCTGCTTAAACTAAATTAATATTTAAAAATGTAACAGTTCTAGCAGCTGAGCTGAAGCAATGAGGCGGAGATCAATATTAACGCTCCGTTTTATTGCTATCGTGTTGCATGATCAACGAGATGAATTAAGGATAATGATCATTTAAAACTCCATAAACTGGTTGGGTTGTTTTACATTTCCTCCACTTTTGGTGCAAGTAAAGCATAGATAAGTTAAAAAAAAATATGATTAATTGTAAACGGGGGGTTCCGTTTAAGATGAAGAACTCAAACTCACCAGTTATTTCCCTCTTGCACCAACAAGACTGGGTTTGGATTATTATTACCAAATCAAACCTGTACCTATGTTGTTGTCAGGGTTTCGGCCATCTCGTACCTTCATGGGAAGATCCAGGTTTACTCGGGATCGTCTATGATTCTGTTCCCTTCCCTCAGCACAACAGACCAAATGGACAGACAACAAGACTGACGGTACAAACATGCACAAATTGACAGAAGTAAATGTTTGCTGTATGTCTTAATATGTTATGTCCTGTTATAAACCCAATGGTGTTCCTCTTAAAGATATGTTGCATCTATTTACATGTTGAAATCATAACTCCTAGGTCATGATGGGGGGGGCCTGGTTCCAGAATGTGTTTGGAGACCCGACAACAGTCACGACAGAGCGTCTTTTAGAGAGAGCCACCGAGGCAGTGCGCTGCCACCTGGGAGTCAGTGTTCCACCGACATGGAGTAACGTGTCTCTTCACAGGGTAAACCACAACTGAGGCTTCACTAGCAAAAAAAATACAAAGGCCTTCAAACTTTTCTTTTATTTAATTTCTAGTAAAACAATCTGTATACATACGTAGATGTTTGTACTTTTTCAAGATCTTGAAAGGATGAGGAAATACGTTTACACATATTTATGATGTATAATGATACAGTAAATATTGGCTATTTGCCACTATTGTTGGATATCAGCGTCTCTGTGCTTCTCTATTCCAGTGTTATTTGCTTAAGCCCCTATAGCTTTCAAAAAAAAAGTATTTGATAGTTTTCTCTTGTAGCAAATGTGCCAAGATATTTACACTAAAAAACTATAACAAAAATGTTTTTGCAGTTAATACAATTATTACTGTCATACTGTTATTGATGGGTTTCATTGCTGTTTACCTTCTCAGGATTGTATACCTCAGTATTACCTCAGCCACTTTCACAGAGTAGGTGAGTATTGACAAGTTCTTTAATATTAAAATATATATATATATATACATATATATATATATATATATGTGTATATATATATACATATGTGTATATATATATGTACATATGTATATATACATATATATATGTATATATATATATACATATATATAAATTTATGCTTTTTTTTTTTTTTTTTTCAGAAACCATGCGAAGCTTCATAAAGAGCAATAATCTATCGCTATCTCTGATTGGCTCAGCATATGACGGTGTGTCTGTAAATGATGTCATCTTCAGTGGACGAGCGGCTGTGTCAGAGTTGCTCGGAGGTGACGTTTGATGCAACTGATCATATTCTCACCTGAATATGAACGACTTTAGTTCATTTTATTTTCTGAGTATGACTGATGTTAATATTTTCCCCCTTTTTTTTATGTAAATTGTATCGATTTCTTTTCCTAACTGCATCAGACTTGATTTCTTTTTTTTTTAACCAAATTCCAGGACAATTTTTTTAGGGGACTTGATGAATAAATAGGTAGAATGATTAAAAACACAATCCTGGTGTCTTGGTATCATAATTGCACAATAAACAACAGAGTGTACCGTTTTTCATTCTTATGAGAAACTTTTACCACATCTTGTTGTATAATCACGGTAATAAAGTAATAATAATTTAAACTAACCGATTTAAAACGATGTTCTTTAGCAGTGATTCCTAAAGAAAAAACTGCTCAAAGTAACTGCATTTTCAAATCATATGTTTTGAAATTGTCTTTGCTCTAAAGAAACCAAACTGTGAGGGGAGATATTTCAGGCAGTTTTGAGGTCTTTAACATAAAAAATCTTAACTTGTCCTTGTCATAATTAATCATATTTCTTATGACAAGAAATGTATCATAAATATTAACGACACAATGAATGTCCACCGCTAATTCTCCACACACAAATAATTGCTCAGGTTTCCACTAAGCTGCCTGGTCATTTTTGTATAACATCCGGCATATGTACATAGGTCTCTTAATAACATTTGTGAGGTTCATTCCAGCATGACCCATGACAGGATCTGCACAATAATTTCAATTTCCCTGCTGATATCTACGCTACTCGGCTCTCTTGTCCCCACACTGGATCAAAACAAAAAATCCACAATATAAACTGCTCCCATCAGGGAGATGCTCCACAAGTTTTTGTCTCATGATATAAAAATGTAAAAAGCATTAGGAGGACTGTTTGAATACCAACTTTTGATTGAACTAGGAAAATTATTCCTGGATTAAACACTTTTGCTCTTCAGCACCTTCATAGAAAACCGCAATTATACAACAAGTACTAAAACATTGAACAGCAGTGGAATTGTTGCTGTTAGTCTCACGGATATTCATCAAGGTTCTGTGAATTGCCCGTCAGATGTTGCCAGCAGCTGATTCGTCGGTACACTGGTTTTGTTAGATCTATAATCTGCTTTTGACTGTTTAACTCACTGTACTGAGAGGCTTGTTTTGAATTTTTCTAGTAAAGGTTTTCAAATGTTTCCAGAGCTTCATAGTTTGTATTAACAACGATTTCAACGGTACTTTGCCTTGTGATGTTCCTCAGGGATTCATTTTAGGGACGTATTCTGTTTGTACTATAATTTACATGTATAAACTATTTAAAATTAAAGCCACTGGGATTGCTGGCAAGTGTATCATAGTATGTTGGGTCACTTAAAATCAGGGCTGTCACTAAAACCTGAGGCAGTGATTGCAGAAATAATCAACTTTCTGCGAAGATTAGAAGCTTGCGTTATATAACCAACTACGATTATAAACTGGATTGAAGAAAAAAAATTTAATCAAATGCTACTTTACTGTATACATCCCAAATTATTTGCCTGATCGATTTACTTTCTTCTTGCAAGAACATAGCACTGATTTAGTTGTCTGTATAGGCTTGGTGTTTTGTCTCATATTTAAAGTAAAAGCAATGTTCAAAGATGGTGATTATTTGTCGTATATGTAACAAACAAAAAAAAAGAAATATGCAGGCAAACGCAACTAGATCTCATACTATTTCTCAAACTCAAGTACGAATCCAGAGCTTGAAAACCATCAGATGGGAACCGCAAATGTGATTCTGCCATTAGAAAGTTGCTGAGATCGTAGATTTCTTTGTCACAAGGTGTTGTTGGTTGAAATGCAGTTTTTAATGCACAACTGTGTGTCATCGCCGTTAAGTGGTGCTCATGAGGAAGCACCGGGTGTGCACCAGACAGTATCTGTTGCGCACTAAGTTTCTGGAGTACACCAGCAAGTGTCTGGTGTACACCAAGTATCAGGAGAAACTATAAGGTACCCAGGAGGACATATTTGGTGAGCTCTAAGAATCTGGTGCACATATTATACTTACTGATGTGCACAAGAAGGTATCTGCTGCACACTAGAAAGTTTCAGGTACACACAATAGGAAGTATGTGGTGCGCAGTAAGGGTCGGGTGCGAGTGAGGAAGTTTCTGGTGTGCGCCAGGTGCGAAGTATCTGGTGCTCATCAGAAAGTATCGGATACACACAATACTTTCTCATGCCCACAAGAAAGTATCAGGTGTGCATTAATTACCTGGTGCGCACTAGAAAGTATCTGGTTCACACAATGAACTCATGTTGTTGTTTTTTTTCTTTGTTCAATGTTCCTTTCTGGACTCCATAGATGTCACTTAAAATGAACTGTTCCATTTTTTAAAGTAAATTATCTTTTAAATTAAATAAAAACGAAAATCCACTGACTACGTTTTATAGAATGCACAGACTTTCTTTTAAAACCTGTGACATGTGATAAGTTATCCTGGTTTATTTCAACTACAATGAAAACAGACAGTGAGGACACCAGCTTTATTTGAGATCTTAAAAAAACCATCCAGTCTTACAGAATCTCCATGAAGGATAAGAGAAACTCCTCACCTCAAACTCTCAAAGTGTATTAGTTCCAAGATTATTGCAAGCTAATATGTTTTAAAAAAAGGAGAAAAAAAAGAGCAGAATCTGTTAAAAAAGAAAGATGAAAATATGAAGAATAGGTTCAACTAATGTAGATGGGATGTACTGCTCTCCCTATTCTTATGGGAACAATATAATGAGCTTCGACTTATTCTGTAAACACCACAGTTCTAAACAAGAGTTCTGAAATGATTGGAACTCATCAGGACTGGATGCTCATGAGGTC
>JAVLVB010000590.1:0-10594 GCA_032876305.1 Orestias chungarensis | reverse complement strand
GAAAAAAAAGAGCAGAATCTGTTAAAAAAGAAAGATGAAAATATGAAGAATAGGTTCAACTAATGTAGATGGGATGTACTGCTCTCCCTATTCTTATGGGAACAATATAATGAGCTTCGACTTATTCTGTAAACACCACAGTTCTAAACAAGAGTTCTGAAATGATTGGAACTCATCAGGACTGGATGCTCATGAGGTCAGAAAACAAAAAATCAAACACACACAGACACACACCTCTAGGAACATAAACACTATCTGAGGCCAAGCTTCTTCTTCTCTTTCTGTTTCTTGCGGACCACATCTATATTGCGATCCTTCCACATGCTTTTCCTCAGTTTGATGGGACGACTTCCAACATACTTCCCTGGACAAACAGGGTGAAAGAGACATTTACATCCCGACTTAACAACGGCAGAAAATTCCAGAGCCAGTAAGAAAGCCGAACAAACTAGAAGCTCTGCTCTGATGGATGGAGACTGACCGTTCATTTCTCTCATGGCTCTCACGTAGTCGTTTGGGTCTTTAAAGCTGACGAAGCCGTAGCCTTTCGTTTTCCCGGTCCGTTTATCCCTGACGACCTGAAAACAATGATCCGGATTCATTTGCGTAAACAGAATATTTCCAAAACAAACTGTCTGAATTCGTCTTACAGAGTCACTCCATCATCCGTCTGTTCACACAGACGTCTCACATTCACAGATAAACAGATCAGGGTGAAAAACAACTGGAATCGAACTTAACTTCTGCCTGTCAAACAACTGTTTTTCCTAAAGACTCACATTTAAGTTGAGTTTAGGCTAAATTCACACAGCTGGATGCTCAGTTTCGGTTTTTCCTTCGGACTTGTGTGGAAGGTTTATGACCAAAAAGCGCCCCCCTATAGGTGGAAGAAGTATCCCACAGTAGTGCATTGATTATGTTAGTAACAATGGACGCCGCCGTCTGTGGATCTATTTTAAAGCTTTTGAGCAATGGGAGCTGACTGTATCGTCACAAGATGAAGGAAGCTGAGAAACAAGAAGGCTAAACTCGGCACTGCTTTCTTCAGACATAATTTAGACCCAGATTTACCACGTCTGGCTTATTCTGCTGAAAAGTGACGACTGTTCAGACTGCAGACACTTTAAAAACTGTTGCATATGTAATTAGTATTAGACATGAAAGTGGCACAATTAGGATTTTGTTCTGGGTGATAGTTTGGAGTTGAGGCCGCTGCTGTTATGGGGTTGGAAGGAGTTTTCCTGCTATGTGAAAGTAGCCTTGGTCTCAAACGTGGTTCTAGGAGGCATAAAACAATTGTACCTTTGCTTTGAGGAATGATGGGTATCTGCTGAAGGCTCTGGCCAGGATGTCATCGTTGACTTCGTTACCAAGATCTCCACAGAAAATCCGGAAGTCGTCTGAGACGGAGCAGAGGGATCAACGTTAGAGAGTCGTATTCCCAGCAAGTACTGACACACCCTCACCATGCAGATTATTCAGAGGAGCATTTCAATACAAGCCAGAAACATCATTACCACGATGAATGTAGCTTAAGCTATTCATTAACACATCAGTGTTAATGAATAGCAACAACAATGAGCCACATTAATGACCCAGTCTTCCGTTTCCCAAAAGAAGGTTTTTACCTGACTCCCAGTCCAGCAGACTGTGGTCCTCCCAGGTTGATCCTGCCGCTATGCGGATACACTTTTTCACCTTTTCATTTTTTCCCTTCTTTTTGTCCTCTGTAACCAAATCCGCAGACTGGAAAAACAAAAACAAGTGAACATGCAGAGATGAGTAAAACGTTACCTTAAATTTATTCTTTAAGTTATAGGAGAGGATCTTTTCAATAGAAAATTTTCAATGGAAAATCCCATAGAAAATTACAGCCAATCAAAAACGTCCGGTGGTGAAAAATAACTGTCAATGCGGAAATAAAATTTAGGCGATGACGTAAATCAATAATGTCCCCACCCACCCGACCCGTACAACGCGCGCTCATGTTTGAATTCGCGCACGCGAAGATTGTTGTTTAGGAAGTAAAACGGGACGGACAAGACGCATCATTCACAATTGAAGAGAGGTTCTGCCTGTACGGCAGCGAAAATGGGAACTCGCAAGAGAAAAAACGTGTTCGAAGTCGCTGAGAATAACAGAAAGACGGCTGCAGAGATGAACTGCTGAGGACGTGCGTGCTCCCGATATCAGGGGGCGTTACTGGAGACGAGGTGCCGCATGTACAGTGTTGTAAAAATGAGAATGAGCTGAAGATCTTCTCCTATACCTTTAAGTTATCTTAGAATAGCTCATTAAATGTCCTTACTGCCTCCACTGGGCTACGTACCCACGGGTGGAAGAATTTTAAATAGGGATGCGTCATATAATAGCAGAAAATTGCTAACAACCGATGTTTTTCCCTTTTTAACATATCGGTTTTGGTCTGATAAGTTGGGCCAATAATCATCAATTGTTGCTATTTTCATCCTGTTTCTGTTTTGATCCCGTGTTTTCAGTAGGCCAAGGGGAGGAGCCTTGCTGTGTGTTATGTGATAAGTGCAGATTTGTGTGTAGGGCTGCGCTATATTAGAAACTCTTGTGATCTTCATCTTTGTTTTATCTGTGCTTTCATGAGATTGTATTTATTATTTCATCCAAAGCCACCCAGAGAAGCTTTATGTGCTCAGAGGAAACCTACCGTCGTCTCGGCACGTAGAGGCTCGGGCTCTGGCATGTTCGGCCCGATGACCGAGCTGCTGTCGTCTCTTTCCTTCTTGTCAAGCAGCCCTGCTGCCATTACCGCCGCCTGCTGCTTCGCCACTCGTGCTGCGAGTTCTTCCTGAAACATCCATGCGATACACAAACACGTTCATAAACCTGCCAAACTAAAGCAGCAACTGTGGTACCTTACAATGCTCTGATCAGAAGCTGGAGAGGTTCACGCACCATTCTGGCCTGTCTCTGGGCCTGAACGTCCGGTTTTCTATGGACGGTGACTGGGGGCGCCGTGTACACAGTTGGTGCTGCCTGGATGATTGACGGTGTGGGTTTGACCAAGGACGGGTTCACTGGTCTGGGAGCAGGAGCTGGTACCATCGGGACAGTCATCATATCGCCAACCTGGGTGCAAAACCGGCTTTTAGTCATGAGTTTACAACACAGAGACTCTGTTAAAATGAATACTGTCTCTGTCTTTATTTGAAACACTAAAAGCTAACATAAGTCAAGGCATAAAACAACATTGACTGTCAGAATTTTGAAATGTCCATCTTATTGATCGTCTGAGATCTTACCCGGGGGGCAGCTGACATGTGCTGAATGGGCGGTGGCGCCCCGTGAGGAATCGGGCCTGGTGGAGGAACCATCATGGGAGGAGGTGGTGGTGGCCGTGGCAACGGTGGTGCTGCCGGAGGACCTCGCATACCTGGCATTCTCGGTCCACCTTAATATCACAAGGTTTAATCAAACATGTATTTGGAACCTTATCATCAAATGAAAAACAGCTGATTTTAAAAAAGACACTAAAAATGAAGGAAATATTTTAACAAAACTCTAATTTATTTCAATCAACAGTTTTGCAAGTTGATCTGAATTTAAAGTCCAATGAAATACAAGCTGCTTGTACCACAAGCTGATCAAATCTGGGGTGATGAAATCACTCTAAATTACAAAAACCTAAGGAGTGCAATGGATTTTCCAAAATGAAACAACAAAAAAAAACTCCTGTTATTAGGGATTACTGTAAAGGCAACAATACAACTCCAGATATCGTCAACCGTCTCTGTTGATCCAGTAACAGTGAATGCTCCAAGTCAATGACTTCATGCATCTGCACTGATTTGACTTGAAGCTCACGGCAAAGCAAAAGAAAACCCTAAAACTTAACTTATCCATCAATCTAAACATTGACCAAAAATGACTCCACATGGAGAATAAACCCCCAAAGGTCATTACCA
The DNA here is from genome assembly GCA_032876305.1 of Orestias chungarensis. Classification (NCBI taxonomy): domain Eukaryota; kingdom Metazoa; phylum Chordata; class Actinopteri; order Cyprinodontiformes; family Cyprinodontidae; genus Orestias; species Orestias chungarensis. Next base: position 6,656 of record JAVLVB010000590.1, on the reverse strand, counting down.
AAAGGACGCTTGTTAAAAGGTTGCTGTACATTATTGGAAAGTTATGTGGAAGAAAAATGTGCCTTAAAAGGGGAATCCCAACCTGATATTACTATCAGTTCAATATCAGCCCAAAAACTAGTATCATGTTACATCAAGTCTGATATCAGCGCTCCAACATAAACAAACAATCTGTTCCAGCGTTCAATCCATGCCACCTTTTCTATCCAGCAGCAACAACACTAACTTTGTGAACTTTTCTTCTCTGGGTAATAACTTATTCAAACCTTTTCGAACATTTCAAGCTACATGTAGCGCCCTCTGGCAGGCGCTACAGGTACATAAAGGCCAGGACAAATAGACTCAACAACAGCTTCTTTGCCAAAGCAGTCACCACCCTGAAATCAACTCTACTCTAACTGTGCAATATCCTCACCTCTGTGCAATACAATGTCATTATTACAATATATGTGCAATATTTTATATTAATATTATATTTATTTACAAGTGCAATATCACCATCACTGTCTAACTATCTAGATAATGTTATTCTCTGCATATACTTTTTATTTCCTGCAGATCAGTCACGGGTTATTTCTGTATATATTTTTAAGAGATATTTTTTTAATTCTTTTTTGCACGGCACTGAAAGGATTGGTCTTCCAATCTCATTGTACAATGTGTATAATGACAATAAAAGGCGTTCTATTCTATTCTATAAAACTACGTATGATTTGTGTGGTATTTGTTTATTTGAAGAGATTCACAAGCTGTTGACTCTACGTCTTTAATGTGTCTGGATTTACATGAAAAATGTTTAACCAGATCTAAGAAGAGAAAGAACTGGACTGGTTTTTCTTTAACACCTCAGCTGAGCCACTGGTTGGTCACATCCGTTCTACGTCGCACTGATGCAGTGATTCGTACCGAACGGGCCAAAATTATAAACTGATGGTGGCTTTTGTTCTAGTTCTTGTAGACCAGGGATCTGAAACCAGTGGCATCTTGGAACTTCAAAAATAGCTCAGCAAATCTTTTTAAAAACACATAACAGCGATGTTTTCCCCGTAGAATAATGATTAACAAAATGAACCAGTAAGTAGTAGTAAAGGATATTTTGTATTAATTTATCTTAATCAACTATTTGAAACTGAGCTGTTTTCCCCGCATGATTTCCCACACATATTCACCCCCTGTAAACATTTTTGTATATATCCACTTTTTGCAGCTTTAATGTTTTGAAATAAAATGTTGGTTCCTTAATGACAGCACTCCTTTTACTAGGTATTATACCAAAATTCTGAAGTTGTCTTTTTTGACATGTCATGTGACATTTGCGACTGTAAATTAGGGGTTTTCTAACTGAATCAAAGAGGCTGAGCCCAACTATTATAAACCAGCTTCAAACCACAGTCCTCCTCTAATGGCTCAAATAATAAACCAGAACTTGTGCAGTGGGACAAAGGTTAAGCAGAACTAATCTATCGCCATCTATCCATCACTCCATAGAGAGCATAATGAACTTAAGACCACATTTCTATATTGAATCTCTGCTTATGGTACACCCTGACCTGGATTGAGTAGTGGAATGTTCATCCTACCTGGCCTCAGTAGAATATGTGGGACGAAGGCTGGTCTCATAATTGGAGGTGGAGGAGCACGGACTGGAGGAACTGGAGCGAACAGAAGTCACACAGTAAGAGAAGGAAGTAGAATTCAGCCAGTAGTGACATAAACTTCATTACTGATTTTAAACATCACAGCATCTGTACCTGAACTTTATAACAGAACCAGGTACAGATGATCAGATGACATCAAGTGAGTAGTTACTATTGCTCTAATGATTAAACTAATTTCTATACAGGAAAGGAAAACATGTTCCGGATATACTCAGCCAGTAATAGGTTTGCATTAAAATGGTCTAAATTTCCATTACCTTAAGCAAAAATAAATAAATAAATAATATATATATATATATATATATATAATTATATTTTATTTAAGTTCTCTAAACATCCAGGTGAGAGGCTCCATGCAATAAAAGAAGTGTAAATACACACAAAAACCCATCTAGAAAGCTCCAAGTAACAAAATGAGAGCTGCGTCACTGCTTGATATATAACGAACATAAACAGTCAGCCTTTTCAAATTGAACAGTCATTTACTAAAGTTTATAGAAGTTTTTCATATTTATCTTCAGTGTAGAACCTCTAACAGCTTTGATCATTTGCATTAACCATCTTTATCGACGAGTTGAGTCTAGTTAAACTAATACCACTACCTGGTCCCACAAATGCTGGTGGAGGTCCAACAAAAGCAGCTCTGGCGTCTAGTGTCTGCTGGACCTAAGGTGAAAGTGGGAGGAACGGGACAAGGAGAATGTAAAAAAACTAACAAAAAAAAACTTTTTAATCAAATATATTTAGCAGTTCTTACAACACCTGCAAGAAAATACGGAATCATAATAATTTTGGACAATGCTCAGTCACAGTTAACAAAGTTGCCATGTAATTCTGAGACAAATGACCCAGCAAATTTACTTTAACATTTAATTTCCGTTAGGATTAATACATTATTTTATATTTATTATCTTCATCTAAAAGCAACCGAGAAATTCCGGTTGGAAATGGGAAACATTCAGGTACACCTACGAACACAACCAGGAGTTAGAACTCATGTAATCTGACCAGCATGTAGAAACTGCTCATAAATTACGTTAAATCTGAGAGTCAGAAACGGGAAAAGAAAAAAGATGCTAGGTGGCACACAATAGACAATACGAAGTTCACCAAAAAAATAAATAAATAAATAAATAAAGGTTTCCTTCAGTATGAACGTAACCCTAGAAGTTATAACCAGAAAGATAAAGTATTAGATGGTTCTACTTTTGAGATAAGTCCAGTTGTAGAGTAAAACTTATTTGGGTTATACTTGTAATTCATTTGTTGGCTTTGTATTAAAAGTTGGAAGGAGTGAATCCATATTTATTACCGGAGGTTGAAAACCTCCAAGACGACCGATGTACAAACCTGCCTGTAGGTGTTTGTCCCTATAATGGGTCGCACCATCTGCATTGTCGGGACAGCCAAGGCTAGGGGTATCGGCTCAATGAGAGGAGGTCCTTCTGATACCGACCCACCAAGAACCTCCTGCTCAAAACTACAAAATGGCATGAAGGGGAAAAAAATGAGACAGGAACAGACATTTATTTTGTTATTAAATATCTGAACAGGTTGAAGTGGTTCAGGAATGGCATCAGGAATGGAGTTGCACATGACTTTACAGTGTTCAGGTTAAAGTTGGAGATGTCAGGATTCTGATATTGGACCGTTGTAAATAAATTAATCTGCAAAAAAACTGAGATAAAGTATTCCCTTCAAAAATCTTCAAAGTATTTCAGATTAGGAAAAAAAGAGGCGACATGCTTCTGTTGCTTTTTCTGCATTTTTGTTTTTCCACCACAGTTTAGTGCTGTCGATTGGAGGAGTCGACATATCGGAAAGTCTGCATTCAGATGTTTTTAGGACATTCCAAGTGTTCAACTTAGTAGAGATGTTTTAGTTTATTTTCCCCAACTGGGAATTTGTACGTTCCAAATTCAGACCAATAATAGAAAGCACCGTCTGGCCTGGGAATGCCTCAGGAATCTCTAGAATGAGCTAGAAAAAAAAAAGAAGATGCTGGAGAGAGGATGGGCCCATCTGTCCATTTTTACCACATCTATTGTGAAAATACATATATATATTTAAAGTATTTGAAATTATATACATTTGAAAATACTAAAGTTATGTCTTGTTAATGTCTTCACTAAGAATAAATAACACTGTCACCTGCTGGCTGGTTGATAGGTGTTTTACTGTGTATGGTGGCAAATTCAGAAACAGACACAATGTGTCAAATGGCTCTTTACTTTTAGTTGTATTTTACAATCTATTTTTGTTTCAGTTTGTTCTATTTTTTAGGAGCTTTAGCTGCATTTTTCTGTGACAAACCTAAAAAAATTATGTAATTTTCCAGTCGATGCAGATGTGAGCGGGGACTGTGATTGGTTCCCTTCTCATAAGGAGCTCACAGTTGGATGCCAAGTACATTTCAGTAAAGAAAAACAGCAACAATTCATTACCAAGCTCCGAGAGAAAACAATGAGTTTACAAAAAAATACACACTTAGGTACAGATTCGCCCATAATGTACTTAAATATTTAAGTGAATGTACTATTGCCGTTACCGCTGGACGTTTATCACGCATGCGCAACAGTGTGTGACAGAAATAGAAGAGTTTGGAGAGGTTCGTGTCGGTGAAACTCACAGAGCCATCTCAGCCTCCATCTCCTTCAGCCGCTCCTCTCCGGACTTGACCGCCATGCTGCACAAACACAAACAATCAAGTCTTACAACGATCCGAATGACGTCAAATAGCGCAATGGAAACAAACGACTCTCCATCAGTTAGACTGATTTAAACATGAAAGGAAGCTGCTTGAGATGCTCGTTAAGGTGAAAGCTTTAATAAAAAGATGCTTACTTTTAATGTGTTGTCTGATCGAACGTTAGGGACGCGTTTCTTCTTCAGCCGCTGATTCTTCTTCTGTTGTGCACTTCCGGGTGACCCGTAAACAGTATTATGATCTAACAGCGCCACCTAGCGGACTGGAGTGTTAGTGCAGCGCTCCAACCTGACAGCAGCACAAGCTCAACAAGTGAAGCTGAAAAGTTATGGAGCCTTTTAAGAAATAACGAGGGTATTTCAGAAATGGCTTGTCAAATACTGACTAGCTGATGATAAGATGTGATTTAATATTTTCGTCACATTTGTCTGATTAAATCAAACAAACAAAAATATTAGGTTCACATTTTTTTGTGTTTTTTAAAGACTAAAATGAAGAAATGATTTAGCCATAACAACTGCAAAATAAAACATTTTAGGCAGTAATATTTTTAAAAAATGTTTACAAAACGTATATTACTAATAGTAATAACAGCATTTCATGTAAATGTATAAAGTCATATAAACAATAACATGGCTTTTTATCTTATATTCACTAACTCCCCCTCCAAATGGCACAACAGCAGTTTAAAGAGTAGATTAGGAAAACAATGTTAGTGTACAGACAAGAGGTTTCAATGTAATATAAACTGCCAGTGTGCCTCTGTCTCATGCAATTTTGATTTAACTTGATTGTTCTTTATTCAGCCCTGCGATGGAGTGCCGACCTATCCAGTTTCTTGACTACATACCAGCACGTGGTGTCTTCTGTCTTTATTTCTGTATCCATGCATTCTTATTGCTTCAAAGTGCAACCATTTCCTTCTATATTTTACTCATTATTTACACAGCTATATCTGCCTTTCTTGGCTCAGTGTGTGTTTAGGTGGTGTGTCTGCACTACATCCCACCCCCTGTATGAGCCTAACTCAGATACACTTCACCAGCCAACCCCTTCAGATGAGAGAACAGAAGAGGAGCTTCCTCTAAAATATCATTTTGGATGTTTGATCAGGAATTTTGAAATTCTGGCTTTGGTTCTGTATCATCTGTGGAGTATTGTGTTTATAAGTTGTAAATATTGGCAGATAATGAAATATTTTCCATTTTATTTATTTCTTTATAGAAGTTGCTCTCTTTTGAAGTTTGAAATTATTTTTTTTGACAAACTTTGTTTTCCTGTCAGTCTGTCGTTGTCAGTTGTCACACTTATTTTTTCACTATGTACTGCTCCTTGTAGCTTCCCTCTTTATCTAACTCAGCTTGCTGTCCTGACTGTGACATTGATCATAATCAGATTTTGTCTCAATTATTCCAGTCCGTTTGTTATTTTATTTTTCTGACAATCATTTAAACTGATAAAACATATATTTGGGCCTGTTTTAGATTACCGATAATTTCTGTTGCCAATATGTAAAACTTGTCCAGATTTTCGCAATAACACATTGGGCAATATTTTTGAAAACCTACAGAAAGTACACTGAAAATAAAGATACAGATAATAAAAGTTTATGTAACATAAAAAAATCTTGCATGAGAAAAAGATAAATCTGGTATGTTCAATTACGCCTCAGTCTCAGTTACTCTGAATTCTCTGTACTGAGACATTTCTAAACACACCTTCACGTTAATCACACATTTCTGTTGCTCCACTGAAGTTTTTAGAAACCGTAATTGTTGTAAACGGACCTTTTTGTGTGTGTGTAGTGAGCACTCGCTAGCTTAGTTAGCTTAGCTTCTAGCGGTACTATGGCTTCTCCTTCTGCTTCTCTTTTTTCCTGCTCTGTGTGTCAGATGTTTAGTTATTCCTCTGCTTCCTTTAGAGATAATGCTACGTGCATTAAATGTAGCATTTTTTTAGCTTTGGAGGCAAGAGTGTGTGAATTGGAAGCTCTGCTCCGTGCTATTGAAACACCCGCAGATAGCCGAGGCCCATTAGATAGTGTCGAGCCAACAAGAACAGGTTGCCCTAGTGATTCTCCGGCAGTTCCCATGCAGCTGGGAAATCAGCCTGGCTGGGTGACTGTACGCAGAAAGCATAGTCCCAGAACCCAGCCTTTGGCTCACCACCAACCTGTTAACGTTTCTAACCGATTTTCCCCACTCAGCGATACACCCGCTGAGAAACAGACTCTGGTAATTGGCAGCTCCATAGTCAGAAACGTTGCTTTAGAGAAACCAGCAACCATAGTC
>JAVLVB010000589.1:331157-357245 GCA_032876305.1 Orestias chungarensis | reverse complement strand
AGAGGAGTGAATGCTGCAAGTCAATGACTCGATGCAATCTGCTGGGGTTCCTTAGATTGGAAACTTTTTCAAATTGATTTGTTAGAATGTATCCTTGATTTTAATTGATTTTTTGTAAAGTGCCTTGAGACGACACCTGTTGTAAATTGGCGCTATATAAATAAACTGATTCTTGATTCTTGATTCTTGATTCTTGTTTGTGGACCCTGTGGAGCACATATAGTCCTCTAACCTCATTATCTGTCGTGCTGTTCTCTCTGATGACCCTGATCCATGCCAGCATGTCGTCCCGGTCCTCGGCCTGCAGCAGGTACTCACAGAAGTCCTGCGTGGTCAGCCTCAGGGTGTGCTTGCGTTTGGTTTCACTGTAGGCGATGTCAATCAGGCAGCCCCGAATATTGACCGGCGGATGCTCGTCCTGGCTGCTCGCCGCTCCGGCGCCATGCAGCACAGCTTCGCGCTTGTCTTTATAAAGAAAGAGGGAGTGGTGGCGAAGCACACTAAAGGCACGTTTCCAAGGCCGCATGCTGCCTCCTACCTTCTAAAACGAGGAGGACAGAAAAATGGGGCAAAAAAAAGGGACAACTGTAAAACCTGGAAACAAGTATTGAAAACGGGATCACGTTTTAACTGAAATAAATATGAAACCTTTCTGTTAACAGCCAAGAGTGCACAAAGCCACCTGCCCTTACGTTCTACTGGAGTACATGAGGACACTACATTATTGCAACAGACTGTACCTTTCCCTTCTCGGTGAGGATCTGTTTGTAGTGCAGCCAGCCCTCCTTGCGAACATCACTAAAGGTGATGGTACCCAGCTCTGATGTGGAGTGGCGCTTGGAACGGGCGTCTTCCTGGGCTCGCAAACTGTCCAAAGACTTGACATCAAACGTAAGAAAAGTTTTACTTAAATACGTCAGGCCTGGTAATTACAACTCATTACGGAAACTTACCCCGTCAGTGAAAAAGCTCTTGACTCTTTTTGGTAATCTACTGCTTGACAGATAAAACACACACACATAAAATGAAAACAAGTAAACCTACACACGTCGGTGTAGAGTATATCACTTTATATTAGACAGATTATTTACAAAGGTTCTTTATGGTTCTTTAATGAAGCATACCTTTAAGATAAACCCCCTTTTAGCAAAGCTGCATTTTCAGCTTCAGGTTGAGAATATTAGCTTTATTAGCTTTCTTGATGATAAATGCTGTTCTTCTCAACCATGTAAAGTTCTGGCTAGAGTACTGAAGTTCATTTCTGTTTCCAATGTCTGTGTGAAGGATGAATAGTAATGAGGTGATTAATCTAGTTGTGGTGAAACAATGTCAGATGATGATGTTGGAGATAAGAAACAGGGAAGTGACGTATGCCGTAAAGCAGTCAGCACATTTGTAGTTGTTTTTGTGTGGAAGGCAGGGTTCCTGCCACCCTCCTTAAAGTAGAAACGTTTTAATCAATACGGAGCCCCGCCGGCAATGACAGAGGCGTCATTCAACGAGCTGTAAGTCGACGTCTGGTCACAGAAGTTATAAAAATATTTTATGAAGGTTGAAAAGTTACTTTGTTTTGCTTTACATGCTGGTGTCTTTGTTTTTAAGTTTGTAACTCACGAGAAGACACGGCTCTCCTCCCTATAATTGTTGAGTCCCTCGTCACAAGACTTGGACCGCTCAGTGGTGATGGCCAGCAGGTAAGAAGAGCGCCGACCTTTAATTCTTCCTACAGAGACATAAAGTAAGGTCAAAACATTGTTGAGCAAGCATGTTTCACTATCATGACCAGAAAGTTCAAAACACTCACATTGGACAAATACAGATGGTTTGCAAAAGTATTTATACCACTGTATGGCTTCCATGTTTAGTCGCATTACAAACACAAACATTTTCCCAGAAGTCATGTTGTAGGAACAACTAAAACGTGGCTGAAGGTGCTTTAGTCAGACAAGACCAAAATATAACTTTCTGGCTAAAGTACTGAGCCATGAGTGGCAGAGAACTAACACTGAACCTCACTCTGAGCCTAATATAGTGGGGGCAGCATCATGCTGTGGGAGTGTTTCTCTTTATCAGGGACAGGAAAGCTGATCATAGTTTAGTGGAAGATGGATGGACGGCAATTCTAGAAGAAAACCTATTGAGTGTGCAAAAGACTCTAGACAGGGTGAGGTTTACCTTACTGCAAGACAACGACCTTACGCATGAAGAAAGATCTACTATGGATGGTTTAAAAAATAAAAAAATACACTTATTTATATGTTAAGGCCTCGACCTTTTGAGAATCTGTGGCAAGAACTGAAAGCTAATGTTCACATACATTATTCATCTAATTTGACTCAGATTAAAATGCTTTGCAAAGAACAACTCCCGTCACTAAACACAAAGCCGGTGGAGATCTAAAACAGCTGTAAATGCAGCAAAAGGTGGTTCCACAAAACACTGACTCAGGAGGAGGGGGTGCTGCATAAACATTTGTAAAACATCATTTTCCACTTCACATCTGTAAACCCCTTTGTGTTGGTCTTTTACTTACAATTCCAATTAAATATCTTTATGTCTGTAGTTATAATGTCACAAAAAATGTAACAAAGTAAAGTGAAGGCTTTAAAAAAACAGTACAACATATTTCTCTTTTCCCTTTTCTAAAAAGCTTCTGCGTGTTCTGTGCTGACTAGGTGAAAACAGGAGGAACATAATAATTGACTTAGATGACACACACAGATATGAGATGCTGTTTTCTAGACTAACGTTTTAATTAATGCTGATGTTCTTCAACAGCCATGTATAAGTAGTTCATGAATTGATAGTTATTGATGCACCACATCTAGGTTTTAATGTCACCCCTTGGATTGAATGCAAACTTTAAATTTGACCCATTATCCAAATTCATTATCGTAATAACTGTGTTCTGGTAGAACAATTACAGTAACAATGTATACAACAGTGTCAGTAATGTTATTAGTACTAGTCTAATGCTGGTCAGATATTGTGGAGGACTACTGGAGGTTTGTATTGGAGTATCTGTGACAACAAGTGGAAGGGGTGCTGGTTCTGTTAATCCTATGTTACAAACACAATTACATCTCTTTTCAAGAGTGTAGTGATTAGATTGGGTCAGTGGGACTCACTGAAGTCCTGGGAGCGAAGACGGACAGGGGGGGAGACGGAGGGTGGGGGGGACACAGAGGTGAAGGTGATGCCGGCTGCAGTGGAGGCTTGGTCACTTGAGACAACCGAATGAGCGGAAACACAGCTGGCTTGGTGGTCAACAGTGGGACTGACAGGATCATCTGTAACGCCATCATTACAGGTAAACAACAGTGGGGTCACATAAAAAAACACTCACACACAACCTTAGATGTACACACATGGGTTTTGGGTTAATTCATGAATGCAGCTAAACCGAAAGCAGAAATTGTCTCTAAGAGTGAACTACGACCTCAGAGCTGGAAAACTTTAAACATGATTAGATGATGAATCTGTGTTTGGTCACGTATGTCTGTGTTTTTATCTCTAGATGTTCTGCTCTCTGGTTTCTTCTAGATCCTGGTTTGGACAGGTCTACACACCTGTTACTTTATGGTTTTTCTTCTGTCGGTTTGAAACCATTTGTTTAGACTACATCTCCTGCAGCGGAGACACTTTTCCTCCCACAGAAGAGACACTAAGGACAGATCTCCTCACCTTACCTGGGATTGTTTCACATTGGTCACAGTTTAAAAGCACTTAAAAACCCAATGGGGAGAATTATGCTTATAGTTACATATATATTATATATATATATATATCTAATCTAATGTGAGTGTGTGTGGTAATCATGTGCATGTTCAGATCATAAGCAGATTAAACATGTTCTGAGTGTACTGTTCTTTCAGTGGTCAATCTGATCAGAAAAGCGCTATATAAGTAAAGTCAATTTACCATTTACTGACTGCCTTATGTGAACACAACACTCTGAAATAGCATTTCATAATTAAAATGTTTAGCTGGGATTTAAACTAACAACCTTCACTTAATATTTTCCTGGTGTAAGCAGCAGTTTGATTGCTCAGTCTTTTCTGAAAGCTTCACAGAAGCTCTTTTTGGGCCTCTCTCTCTCTGCAGGTACTGGTTTATAGAACAACAAACACAGCGCACGTAAAGATGCAAGGATATTATGCACAGATTCAGGGGAATAGACATTGGAAGCAAGCATAACATGGACAGACACATGCCATGAATCATGAACAGTGTTATACACATAATTGTGTGTGGTGTGAAAAGTTTCTGTCGGATGCATATTTCTATGCTTTTGTTTTATGTTGAGTTTTTATGTTTCAGATAGGTGGCGAAATGTTAATATCAGTGAAAATAACGTGAGTAAATACCTGAGATATTTTAAACACAATGGGCAATTGGTAAATTTAAGGGTTCTATGGTAAAAACATTTCCTGTGGACTGCTGGGAAAGCACAACTTAAATCTGCTGTAAACCTAACAGCCTTTTAGAAAAAGGACATCGCTACAACTATCTATAATCAAATAACGTGGGGGCAGTTTAATGGTCTGGAACTCTTGAGACGACAATCCTGAAGCAGTGTGTGAGAAACTCACTAACCTATGAAAGGAATAGATGAGAGGGAGTTAAAGGCATAGGCAAGGCTTCCATTAACCCCACGACTGGACACAGTCTCTTGAGGGACAGGTGTGGTTATGGCTGAAGGCGTCCAACCAGATGTTTGTAGTGATTCTGTGGGTTTGGATTCAGCCTGAACAGGCGTCTGGCGGATAAATGGGGGTCTTTGCCTTAGGACCACTTCTTGAGCGGAGGACACAAAGAAGAGGACATCTCTGTCCTCCCTTAGCTGGTCTGTCTTCTCCTGTAGAGCCAATGAGACAGGAGTGGACTGAAGGTGGGAAAGCACGCCCCCGTCGCTGTCTCTTCTAGCACCAGGCGCCCAGTTGAGGTGAGGGCCAGGGTAACTGGGGTCTCTAAAGGAGTGGGCCTGCTGGAGGAGATGTCCCTCTTTGCGGTAAAAAGATGGGCTGTAGCTTCTATACCCCACCGGTTCCTCTTGCTTTAGTCGCCTTGTTTGGGGCTCGGCCACCTGCTGTCCTGACTGAGGGAGCGACACGGCGGGTGAAGCTGTAGCTGCAGTGATTGCTGCACTTTTGTGTTCATGTCCTTTTGATACTGTCTTATTCTTTTGCTCTCTTTTATTTGGTGAAGTCTGTTCACAATGTTGAGAGACCAGAGCAGAGGCCTCTGCCAGTGTTTCAACAGAGCGACCGTAGTTGTGCTCGTACTCAGCGTAAGCTGCCAGCAGACTCTGTGAGCACGGTTTGCTAGAAGCGCCCGATCCACCACCACAACCCCCTAGGCAATAGGACTGATGTGCAGCAGTCGCTGCTTGGTGATGATGAAGGACGGCTACTCTTCTGCGTTGCTCCACGGAGGCTGTAATTCCAGTTCCTGACGTCGAAGCTAGCTCCGGCTCGGCTAAATAGTCCTGAGACATACTGCGATGGCGAGGAGAAACGTGTTCTGCCGCCTCTGCCTGGCTGTAGTACCAGTCTGACAGCGCCTGTTGGCACAGCGCATCGCTGTGAGCGCGGGCAGACGACTGCAGGCTGCCCCTTCGAGGCGGAGGCAGTGTTGCAGAGGTGATGGCAGCGTTGTGGTTAGCAAAGTGGAAGTCAAACGCTTTCTGGGCCAAAGGAGTGTGGCGCTGGTGTCCCGGTCGGCCAGAGGTGGAAGGAGCAGGGGTTTGATTATCCAGTGGTGAGACGGTGACGCCGCCGCTGCCTCTGCGCGGCCAGTTGTCCAACGGACGGGGAGGGCTGGAAGTGGAGGCCACGTAACAGGGATGAGGAGGTCCTGGCGAGTTCTGAGCCTCACCTGAAAAAGGCTGACCCCCTTTGGATTCGACAGTGTGAGAGTACACCTGAGGAGACGCGGGGAAGGGAACACAACGAAAACAATAAAACACAATAAGCATTTTTCTTTATCCATTGCTAAAAAACTTGTTTTTCTTACTTCTCTTATAAGACTGATGACACATTAATCTATCATTTACATTTTTACCAAAATGTCACACAGAAGAAAAACGGATTCACTTCTAATTATTATTATTTTACCCACTGTAATATTTGTTGGAATGTATTTTCTGCACAATGTGAAGATTAAGTACAATGTTCTAAATTTGTGATTATCTACAGTTGTTATATCTGATGTTTTGTTTATGATTCCTTTTCATATATTGTTGTCAAACTAATGCTGACTACTATATATATATATATATATATATATATTCAGCAACTCATTGACTCACACAGCTTTACTAACTAATGGCTTCACACATTCACAGGATGAAAGGAAGGAAGGAAGCAAGAGGCAAAAAAATAGAAGAAAGATAATACTCACACTTACCAACTGCAACACATCCTCATCTTTTGGCATAATAGTGAGCTCCAAAATGTTCTCACTAATTGGAAACGGATATAAAAAATGGCAAAAAGGATTTTGAAATACCAACGTGTGACCAAATCTCATTAACAACGTGATGCATACCTGTTTTGGATGAGCGTGATGACCTGGGAGTAGGTTTTTCCCAGAATGCTCTCCCCATTAACCTTCACCAGCCTATCTCCTATGGAACACCACAAACACACACATACAAAGACAGAAAAGTGTAAAATTAAGACTTTCATGGAAATTTAGGACAGTTTTTTTTCCATTACTACCAAGAAAAAAGACAATGTCCTACAAGCTGTGGCTTTAGATAGACAGTGAACAGGGGTTGGACAACGACACTGAAACAGCTGTCATTTTAGTGTGGGAGATTTCATGGGTAAATTGGAGCAGCCTGGTGGCCGATCTTTATTAATTGCACATTTCACCAGTAAATGTGCACCTAAACTCTCATGCTTCCAGCAAAACTGTCCGTCAGGAGCTCCACAGGGTCAATGTACATGGTTAGGCTGCTATAGCCAAACCTTTGGTCACTCGTGCCAAACGATGGTGTAAGGAGCAAAAATCTTGGGCTGTGGACAATGTGAGGCATGTTTGGTTTGTCATTCCCAAGATGAACTGAAGCTCTATTGGCCGCAAAAGGAGGCCCTACACTATACTGATAAATTATTTTGATTTAAAATCAGCTGTTTTAGGTTCATTGTCCAACCCCTTACTATCACAGTTTTATATTTAAATGACACAAATTCACAGCAGATGCCATCCTAAGAACAAATATGTGAATGTGTTTTTATGTCTATATTACTGCTTCGTATTTTGTCTTAGCTCTTATATTTTGTTTTAGTTCCAGCATTTTGCCCACATGGTGTTCTGTAAAGTTACTTTCTGTTTCAGTTCCATTGAGCTTCTCAGGTTTCCGGTAGTATCTGTTCCTCCTGATTCATTTCAGTTTTTTCAAGAGAAATCCTGTTTTAATTCAGTCGTTCATTCATTTTGTGAAAGGGTTATACTTTGATTCCAAACTTTTCTTATAAGGGGAAGCTAATCAATACTTTAGTTTACAATTTAATTGAAATTAAGCTGCCTGCATTATGAAAAGTATGAACAGTCATATATTTGATAGATTTAGTACAAGCTGGTTTGACAGATTATAATTACATCTTGGAAATAACTATGTTGGTATTATACTTAATTTCATTGAACCCACATTTCTGGATTAACAGGTCTGCTTTTCATTAGTTGCTTATTTTATTAATTTTTTTACCAGTGCATAATCCAGCTTGCTGAGCGGGGCCATTTACTTTCACACTCTTCACAAAAATGGTGTCCATTGGCTCCAAGCAAGATCGCTGGCACTCCACTGTAAGGAAACACAGACAGGTGTCGACAGAGGTCGACCAACACAAAATCCATTTATAGGCGAACCAAAGTTTAATTTACTTATTCAAAATTAAATACACACAATGGCTTCCATAAGCCTGATATTTGAATTTAAGTAATTATTTCATTAATTCAAAAATTATAATACTACTTATTTGCTCTTAAAATGAGATAAATAACCATATAATCTATGTGAGATTGTACATTTTCATCTCTTCTTTCTCGATTTTGAACTCATCCGTCCCTCCAAGGACCTTCTGAATTGAAACACCTTCATTCTTCTTTTCCTCTAAAATAGACATTGCAGTCTTTCCAATAAAGGTCCATTCCGTTTAATTTTACTGAGATATTACACAGAGTGAGCGTTCTGCTTTCGAGTCCTCCCACATATCAAAGGCGATCTGACTTAAATAGGTTCAGTTCATTTCATCTTCTTCATTAATTACTGTTAAAGATAATAAATGTACCAAACCTTGATAACATAATGTTTAATAGTCAAATGTTTTAATTGCTTAATGAAGAAATATGAATTAATGTTTTAACTTATCTTTCATACAAACAGATAATCTATGAATGACCTATTAATAAACTATTCTTTCCTGTATCTTAAACTTAGAGAGTTTTAACAATTCTTTTATTGAACAATAAATAATGAAAACCACCGTTTTCTATCCATCACTACAAAGTGTATTCAACCATCAAAATGAATACAAATGTGTAATATGTCATATTACATAAAAATTACTTAATAATATGATTTAATCTAAATGTATAACATTTAAAAAACTGCATTCTTAAACCAAACTAATGGCCTTAAAACAAAAACCTTTAATCATTTATAATACAAACAAACACACAAACTGGGATTGTATGCTAAAAATAGCTCTGATTTGTGACGTGACCTTCTGTGTCGAGGCTACGAAGCATGTCCAGTAATCTGGGAGGATTTTCATGAGGCGCCTATCGAGGCTTGTGCTGATGATGTAGGCGGTAAGGTTCACTGCCAACTATGTGACTGATTCAGAAACTGGATCTCTGGTTTGCAGGCAAATCAAAAAACAGGGGGCAGATGCTCCTCTGTCACATTAAGTTGTTTTGGGAAGTTATAGCCTGTGTGGTCCATATTTTAATAAGCTCATAGTTTTTAATGGAATAAATTTTCCCCCTAACAAGAATTGCACATGGTTGCCGGGACTTTTGGGTTAATGATACTTTTTTGACTTCCCTTTTAATTTCATCTATTTCACATAAACTGTGAGAAGACCAGCACGTGGACAAGTTCTTGTTTTTAAGTTCAAACATTCATTTTTTTCCTCAGTGACATAATCAGATCCAGACATTCTACCATAAAGGCAGATTAAGACAATACTGTGACACTATTGACAATCGAGAAATTGGCATCACAACCATTTAATTTGAAGCTTTATCAGCTGCATTTCAATACAATCACGTTGCCTGTTTTACATATTTTGTCCACTTGAAGGCGCTTTAGTTCATCTATGGACCAGTTAGAGGGAAAGTTTCCGTGCTTCATGAAGCTTCATCTCACCATCATTAGCTCTGATTGTCAACCAAGCCACTATGATGAGCAGCTATTCTAAATAGCTTGCTTTATTAAAACTGCAGTTGCTACTTAATGTTGATCCTACTCTTCTCTGTCATGTGTCAATTGTGACAATTTTATAGCACAACTGTTTTAAGGACCTAATCACTCCTAAGGATACTTCATGCATGAAGTAGTGTATAGTGCCCCCTTCTGTCAGAAGCACCAATGAAAAACTAAACGGCTCTGCATGGTCGCTACAAAACCTTTTTTGTCCCAAAAGCATGACAAAAACTTCTTTGTTTTCTTCTCAACATCTTTTGGTCCCACCCTGCTTGTCACAATACACCTAGGGGCTAATGAAAACCCCCAAACGGATGAAAATCTACGGTGTCATTGATGAGAATATTAGTGTAAGTGTCCCATCAACTCCTACGTTTCTACAACTTTTTAATTTTTTTCAGTTCTGAAAACTGAGAATTAAATAGGATTTTTAATCTCATTATTCATTATTACTCTTTAAATAGTTCCTCTCTGCTATGATCCTCTGTTGTGAACCACATCTAATTATGAAAAACTGACCATGCTGGGTCCTTAAGAGCGTGACAAATAAACATTTTACACAACAGTTTTTTCTACTACTCCACAATGTAAAATCTTACACTAAAAACATGCATCCATCTATCAACTGCTTAACGCTGCAGGGTTACAGGGGGATTGCTTCTTTCTCCAGTGGTAAAAAAATGAAGAGGTTGCAAGTCGAACACAAAGATCACACACAGTCCTACCAAAGAGATAAACTTGCCTGACGTGTACAGAAGCAGCAGTTTACACCGACGATTCAAAATAAAGACATATTTGATGCGATGCAACATTGCTAACAGCTGCACCATTGTGCAGTCCCAGAATAGAAAAACATGAAGTTAATTTGACCAGGATTTGTATTCACGTTAAATCTAAATTTACATTAAAGCCAGGAGACATGATATCTGTTACACTGCCAACAAATCAAGGGCTGTTGAGGTGGTAAAAATAAACAGTGATGATAACATTAACATTCAATTTTTATCCAAAGAGACAAAAGAGCGTTGAACATTGAACTACACAGTTTATATATTATAATGAAATAATAAGAACAGTGACTATTGTATAAACCAGAAGTAGTTTAAGTCAACAGGAACATGAAACACTCACCTTTTCCAGGTAAATTACCGTTTTCTTCATCCTGTGGAAAGTTAAGAAATCTGATATTAGACAGGATGGCCAAAGGCAGGTGCTGCTAGATTCACATTTCCCTCGAGATACTTTAGATAATTCAATTAGATAAAGTTTATCTATAAAGCCAATACACAACAAATATTATATCAAAGCACTTCACAAGAACAATCCTCCTAACCATCTCCTATTATCATCTTGTTCAGTTGATTATTCATATTACCGTAGTTGAAAAGGTTTGCAATCTAAAGGAAACCCGGCATATTGGATCGAGTCACTGACTTGCATTATTTACTCGATAGCTTGCGTTGTGTCGTTGACTTTAGAGCAATCCCCCTTAATGCTGAGCATGCATGTAGCGACAGTGGAGAGGAAAAGTTCCCTTTTAGCAGGAAGAAACCTTAAGCAGAACTTGACTCAGTATGAGCGGCCATTGCAAGACACATGTAAAATTTCCATATGGCAGAATTAAGTTTAATTTGTTGGTCATTAAGTTTATGAAGGTTATTAAAATTCTGTTCCCTGTGAGGTCTGTTGAAGGGCTAAACTCGCCCACCTATGTCCTGACCGGTCCCACTGACAGAAAGACAGACTCTAGTTGTATCCAGAAGCTCTGATGCTTCGCTGACTCGTTTCATTCCAGACTTGGGCGCACAAAGGGTGCTGTGATGGGCCGTCACACACTACCGAGCCCACCTCAGATGAAAAGACACTAAATTAACGTGTATGAAGATGCTGTTGCTATTATTTTTTATAATCTACAGTCATATTTGATAAATAAGCATATTATAGAAAAGTGATCGTAGTCCAGAAAGATTTATTCCACCACAACTGATATTTAAAGTTTAGCCGATTAAAATATTTAAAATTAGAATATTACACAAGATGAATAAAGAAACTTTTTAATACACAAATGTGTGCTTAATGTAAAGTATGATTTATTTAAAAAGAAAAAAAGTCTTATTTACTCTGACAAAGAAACTCCATAAGAACTAATCTAATGTAGAATGTATGTAGATTACCCCTGAAATGAAGCTTTTGTTGTTCAAGGTTAATATAATGACGTTTATGTAATATTTTTATGGCTTTGTATTTATATTCTGTCTGCATGAAGTATAGATTTTGTTATTTTGTTTGTGAGAAAAATTAGAGCCCAGTGCATACCCCGTATACCTCGTTCTCCAGCACAGCTGTTACAGCTTTGTGATGTGTGACTTAGAAAACTGGTGCAGATAATAAAATGTGTGGAGTTCAGTAAAACATGAAAGACATGGATTGTCTGAAGCTAAAACTGTTCCCACTATACAAATAAGAGCTGAGGCGAAAGTTTTAAAAGTCTGTCAGGTAAAGGTAAAGTAAGTACTAACCTAACTAAGGCTTCAATGTACATCTCTGATGTGTTCAATTTAAAATACGCTATACATCCCAAAGGGAAATTAACGGTGGTTTTAGAGCCTACTATTTAAGCTTATTAAAAGACGTATTGCTTTGGATGTAAAGCAGTTTGAATAATCTTGAACATGAAATCTGCTATACATACATTTGCAATCCCTTCTCTTGTCTGTGGTACTTCCTCCCTCCTCCTGACCACAGAGACCCACTATGGACTCTAAAATACTGAGGTTTGTTTTCTGGAATTTCTGCTTCAATAATTATTCATTAAGTCCTTCACTATTAACCCTTCATGACTATTTAGTTAGTCTGTAGTGTAGATTTGATTTTACATTTGAATTAGTAGTTTATTGCATGTTGTTAGTTTAGATATATGGTTTATCTACTGAACGTTTTGACTGTAAGGTTGTGTAGTGTGTAGTGTCTACTTCCATTAGTATGAATCCATCTTCCCAAAAGAGTCTGAAAATGTTTGGCTAATATTCCTAATACTCATTAGTTGCTTCATTTATCAACTACAAGAAACTGGGATTTATTGATGATTATAATATAATAAAGTAATATCGCTAATATTAAATTATTATGATAACAGTTTATCGTAATTTTTTATAATTATAAAAGCCAAACACATTTTCACGTTTACAAAAATGTGCACCATAGCAGACCTTGTGCAGGCCAGCAACAGAGGCAATATTAAAAGAGTCAATTATAATAAAACAACTTTGTCCATAATGACCTTGTTGGAAACAACATTTAACTGGTAAAAATAGTAAAGGCGTCTTTCTCTTATTATAACTCAGAATGACTGCTAAGGTATAAATTCCCCCTATACCTGGAGAGATTGAACTTTACTTTAACAAAGTTAACAATATGACATATAAAATAAAAGTGCGGAGCAGTTTGTTACCTTGAGCCTATGGATGGTCGACTCCGGTGGGTACACAATGAAGTGACGCAAAGTGAAGCCGAAACCTTGTGAGTTCTTCTTGAGAACAATGGTCCGTGGGCACGGCGATGACATGGCCGCCACCTCAGCTGATGGCAGCAGGTTACATCTGTGTTTGTCGGATGAAACAATCCCATCGTTCCGGCTTTTAGTCTGTGCGGAGCAGAAATCAGAACCAAAGATATAACGTAAACTCTCCCTTGATCTAAAACAAAGACTAAAGGTATATTACCATGTGAACGGTACAATTTTTGTGAGACCCAAGATGCTTTGTGGGACCGTGGATGTAGTCACAGCTTTAAAATGTAACAGGAGTGTGAGTAACTGGAAGTGGGTGGATTCTCATCAGTCACTTTTGACTCTGCCCAGATATGAACAGGACAGATTTCCACCCAACTCAGGAATTTTTTACAAAGACTTCCTTGCTGCACAGAGGAGCAATAAACTCACAATTAATCCATTTATTACATCCACCCAATGAGAGGGGAGTTACAAACTCATTCTATAAATACCAATCCTGGAACAACAGGAACCATCTGAACTCAAGGACACAAATGTGGAAAAACTGAGAACAATAGAGATAGAGAGGGCTCACTTTCACAGTGCCAAACTACTGACACTGCCATGGAGCTCAGACTTTATGGATCTAAGGAAACAAACCTTTTAGTTGATAGCTGGGAAAATCCTTTTACTGGAATTTACCCACTAATGATATTTCTACTTTATTCTATTAACATCTACAATTATTCACCAAATAACTGCACTGACCATGACATGCCAGACTACTGCACCAAAGAACAAAGGAACTGGTAAAATCCATCTGTTTTCCATCCTTTACAGTGTTTGACACATGGGTGTTACATAAGTCGGTGGAGCTAAAAGCAAGGAGCGATTCGCTAAGAAGATGTTGTTGTGTTGGCCCCACACTCCATGGGGTTACCACGATATAGAAATAGCAGCCTCTCTACTCAACATGCACGTTTTTGCCAATCATCATACCTGGATAATTGTCTTAAACTGACTGGATAACTAAAAGTTCCCATTTTTGAAAAAACTTTGAATAACATCCAAAACCAACAGAATGAAGATTTGAACACAGATCTAAAAAATCTGAAACTTTTTTTTCTATTTTTTGAAGCTGTCAGAGGTAATATTGAGTTGCTCTTTATTTTTTGCTGGGTAGGTTTTATGTAAATGTATTTTTTTACATATTTGTTGAACCTGTCACTGCATCATGAGAGAAGTATTTGTGCAGCAGGCAGGGAAACCATTATCACAACTGCTGAAACGATGTACTAGCAAATCTTATCCAACAGTGCATACTGCTACAAAATGAACTTACCTTATCTGTTTTAATCTCTGTCCATGTAGGCAGGTTTTAATGCCTTCACATCAGACAAAATAGTTGCTAAGGTATTGAGGCTTCGGACGGCCCTACATGAAAAGGATTGTGAGGAACATAATCACCTCTAAGCTATATCTGCCAGCTGGGATGTTTTTCTCTACGGCCCTTCAAAGCTGAACATTTTTTGATGGTCAGCAAATACAGAAAGTTTTCAAGATAAATTGTGATTTTGCCTGTTACAAACTCTGTTGGGTTCCCAGATCAGTTAAAAGTAAAAAAAATCTTTAGGCTTCTTAGTAGATTCAGGTGTCAAACCCACATCTGCAACTTTTTGTTTTTGATTACATGCTGGATTGGCATGTGATCTCAGTCATTTAGCTCAACTGAGGTAACCTCAGTCTCTTAACTTTGTTGCTCAATCACACACTTGACCACCTGTCTCCTCATGTATATTTGGAGGATTTCTGAGGCAAGAGCAACCGTACCATTATCACTTACTGAATCGCTGACAATATTTTCATTCTCAAATGCAAGGTCCACATGTTCTCTGTGGGTTGCATGTTGCTTTGCTTTATTTAACTAAAGTTGAAATGGTTTGACTACCAAATACATTTTGTAACATTTCTAACCATAGGGACCACAATTCATGTATGTATTGTTATTATTTGCACTTTAGAGAACGTATTTTTGTATCACTTAATGCAATAAAAGTCTACCTACATTTTCACAGATGTTGCCACAATTTTTTTTAAATATGCAGAAAACAACATAACCTTAATAAAAATAGGGAGAAGATCAAATTAGATTCTGTGACATTTGGGAGTGGTATAGCATACAGACTCTAGGAGTAACTTCCCTGGGATTGGGATGACAGTAGAAAATTCACTTCCTTAAAATTATTTATTTATTCATAAATGTTATTGTAATAAATCCTACATAAGGAAACATATTAAATGACTGAATTTAGGAGGATTTATGTTGCTTGTAACTTCCTTCTGCATCTGTGGCTCATTAACACACTGTTTCACTATGTTAGTTATATTACAATAAAAGTTCAAAAATACTTTATTTATCCCAAAGAAAAATTAAGCCACATTACATCAAAATCACAAAGTGACCACTGCTGTGCTGTTATGTCTGATTGATAAAGTGAATGCTCAAAGATGGAAGAAAAAGCAAATGAAACATACTGGGGGAGTATTTTGGTGCTTATCCTTGACTGATACTATTTAGATTTAGATTTTATATATACATTTTTTCCGCTGGTTTGTCACCCCAACCCCTACAGCTACATTACATCACAGAGCCATGAATGAACACACATTTACAGCCTTGACTGAAACAAGAACAGAGTGGTTGAAAAAAGCTATGTTGAAAAACAGTGAGCCTCTAAAAACATCGTCCTTGTCATTGTACACTAATCAGAGCAGACTGGAGAGGTTATAGCCACATGAAAGAATAATTCTCTAACCCTGTTGTGAGAAGATGCAACAATTACTCAAGACAGTGCTATTTACATAGAACCAATTTAATACACCTACTTAGCAAAACAAAAAAGTATGTCCAATTAAAAAGACAGCTTCAAAGTCAATTCAACTGGTTTCAGCAATGCAAAACATTCAGTTTAGTTTATTAGTCAGATTGGTAAATAAAGTTTCCAAGATCAGATTGCATTGGGTCATTGATTCCCAATACAAAAGGCCAAATCTGCTATAATCAAACCCATGCAGTGAACTTGAGAGAGGCAATTTTTCAGGTCTTATGAACTTGTCAAATGCTACAAATGTTACAGTGGAAAAACATTTTTGATATGTGCTTTTGGTATGTGCCTTTACTCCTGAACAAGGATGCAGCGACAGTGGACATTTCCTTGATTGGCTTTACAATATTTCCTTAAATTAAGCACGCATTTATAGAGAGTGGAGGAAAAAAAACCACCCCTTTAACCAGAGGCTGTTCTTACTGGTAGTGAGTACCCGGCATGACCCACCGGGGGGTTTGAGTCCCTAAAACACAATCAACAGCAAGAAAAACATCAACAGCAAAAACATCACTGACACCAAAAATAAAACATTAAAGCAGCAACAACACTGCTACACCATGAACATAAGTTCATAGTTGAACTAGGAGCATATGTCATCCAGAATGTATTATTTTATTATATAAAATGTTAGAAATCTCTATTACCCGAGAAAAGTGATGGTGATTTATGATCCTGGAAAGGGTTGTTGTTGTTGTTGATGCGATTGCTGCTGGATGAAGTGACGTGTGACTGGAGACACCCCTCAGAACTGCCAGCCAAATGCAGCGGGGTACAGCATTACTACAGTCCACCCCAACAGAACAGTGAAATTGCCAATTGTGGCCTGATGGGGCTGGAGCAACATCTGATCCCCTCAGCATAGCACCTGTGCATTAGTCTGAACATGTAAGGTCTGTGCCTTGACCAAACCATAGGAGATGTCCGATAGATGCAAAGCTTTACATTTCAAAGCTGAGGCAACTTGTAACCTTTGCTAAATCTTTCCAGAATTAAAACAATCAGACCTTGTAGCCAAGCTAGATTGAACACATAGCAGTCAGCTATGTTGTCCTTGTATCCATTGCTGCACAGTTCAACAGATTTTTCATTTTAATGTATGGTAAATCCAAAGCAAGGAGAGACATTTCCCTTTTGTCCAGTTTGGTCTTGATGGTCCTCTATACCTTCGTCTTCGGCCTTACAGAGCTCCGTGTCTTACACCAAGACAAAGCCTTTTCACTTCTGTCCTTCAAGCTGGTGCATGGTAATCAAAACTAAGTTGTCAGTTTGTGACTGGTTCCAGGGTAGATGAGTGTGAGCCAACATTAGCAAACACTCTTCTCTGATTTCAGCTCTTCTGTCTCACAACTATTCCCATCAAATATTTCCATTGTAACGAAGGTGAAGTTATTTCCAAAAATCAGTTGAAATTAGATGTTGAGATCAACTCCATACAAGTAAAAGTCCTGCCTTGCACAAAAATATGTTTAAAGGTGTTTAGTTGTCAGTCCAGATAATATAAACAAAACAAACATAATAATGCTAAACAGAGATTCAC
This sequence comes from Orestias chungarensis, assembly GCA_032876305.1. Lineage (NCBI taxonomy): Eukaryota > Metazoa > Chordata > Actinopteri > Cyprinodontiformes > Cyprinodontidae > Orestias > Orestias chungarensis. Next base: position 339,894 of record JAVLVB010000589.1, on the reverse strand, counting down.
AGATTTAGAGGTCCTTGCTTCATGCTTTCTCTATAGCTCTAGCTATGGCTGACTATCTTTACTGCATCTATGTATAGTGTACTCAAATGTGCATGCTTCTCTCTCTCCCTCCCTCCCCTTCCCTGGAGTGTATTTGCTCACACGCTCTCTCAGCTTTATTCCTCTCATGCTTTGCAGACCCTGTCTAGCCCATCAGCAGGGCTCACAGCGGCGGTAATCTCTCTCTCTGTCTCTGCCTTGGTTCCTCCTGTCACCTCCTGTTAGAATCTCAACCTGGTGGCTCAGGCTGTGGGTTTTCGGGGTACGTTAATACGTGTTAAACGGAACAGGACTATAAAAATAGTTGTCTGATAAATTATTGGTAGACAGAAAAGTCAAAGGGGAAAAAGAATCCAGCAAATCTACGGTTCCAGACGTTTTGTACTTTTGCCAAGTGTCAAACTACATATTACAGATGTCCGTCCTCCTTTTCTAAACCAATAAGGAAAATCAAGGTAGGGTCTTACTCCACCCCTTTCCAATTCCATTAAATTTCAATTCAGTTAATTTATATATCGCCTAATTACTTTTAGTTAATTATAATGTTTTATGCATCCATCCATCTATTCATCACAGGTGTGCTTCTGGAATAATGGTTAAATATTCCAATTAACCAAGTGTTGATATGGAATCTCACTTTCTTTGATTTGTGTAAAGGAGTATAAAGTTATTGTCATGGTCCTCGAGTGGTTGCTTATGTTCCCTCCTTTTTACTTAGAACTGCTGCTGATCCAACACTGAGGTCTTCATTTGGAGTCAGGTGCTTGTAAAGACTAATCTTTTCCTTTCCTTTTCTGTCCGTCTACCACAGGTGTTTCTGAATTACCATTTCAGCTAAAGGCAGGTAAAACATGCTGCTTCCACGACTGATGCTTACAAACTGTAAAAGTGAAAGTTTAGTGTGTTTTTCTAAAGCTACATTTCTAATCAGTGTGAATGTTTGACTTTTTTCATCTGCATGCCTGTTTGAGTGTCTGTTCACTTATCCATCCAGTTCATCAGCCCTCTAATAAAAGGTTAATCCGTGCTGTCAGCGCCTCAGATGGCCTGTCACTGACACCTGAGAGCATTGAAGAAGATAGTCCGTGAGAAAGGAAAAAGTGAGGATGTAGGAATACAGTGGCCGGAGATGTTAACCCAGGCTGACAGCTCCGCCAGCATCATCCACCTTTCTTTACTGTGCTATCCTTGGTCCTTCACTCTCACAGTGTTGCTTTCTATTTGCTTCACTCTCTATGTTTGCTGCTGCAGCAAAACAAAAGTTGCCAGAGTGAAGGTAAAGTTCAGGTAAGCACTTTACGTTAAAGTGTCTGTAAGGAACCATGTGAACTTTTTAAAATGGAAAAAAAAAACACTTGGACCAAATTTATGCAACTGTGTTGGGTTTCGTAATCATGGAGGAGTAATGTCAGAATAAAAATAACAAGATTTGATTCATGAGTCAGAATATGCATTCGCTCTGGCCTGCTTCTTTTGGCCTGGGGTACATACATGACTGATCACATGAAGAATGCAGCTCAGGGTTCAAGGACTCCCTCCATAACAGCAACAAAATAACTACTAGTGATTCTATTAGTTTATGCATATAAAAAGCATATGATTGATTTGGAAATGCTTAAAAATATTTTACGGGAAAAAGTAATAAACTCTCAAACCAACCCTGCCTCAGGGCAAAGTTACACATATTTCCTGGTTAAACCACTGGAACTGCCTTTCACTATATGTGTTTTAAACAAAGACTGCAACACTGTCCACAAATAACAGGACACACAATCAAGCAAGTTACAGACCCACAGGCATTCACCAGTTTGTAGGATCAGTTCCTATTTAGCAGGATATTAGCTTGCTATATGTGGAAACATGCAGTAAAGGCTTGATTTAAGTAAAACCTTGGTTATGCACAAAAGAAGAACAAAGCTGTCCAATAAAAGTCGACGTTTGTGGAAGTAGAATGGATGGCCCTGTCTGTAGATCAATTTTAAAGATTTTGATCAATGTATTGATCAACATCCGTTCGTATTGTCAGACCAGACCACGTTGAAGGATGCTAAGAAAAAAACTAAACAAAACTCTGCACTGCTTGCTTCAGCCATTGTTTAGGTTCATGACATAGGAGGCTCATGTCAATCACCGAAATGTCAGAGAAAATGCAACATATTAAAGTCTGTTTTTAATATGCAACTTGCTTCACATCACTGCCACGGTATACAGTCAGATTTTATTATGATTAACAATATCAGGTACCTACATGAAACAGATGCCAGTGAATCTGAGTGAATCAGTAACACAGTTATTTTAAAGCAGCCAAACAGTTGCTTTCGGTCACGAATCCCTCATGGTTATGAGGACAGGAGAAAGAACACAAGAGAAGAAACAGTAAGTGTGAAAAAACAATAGTGAAACAGAATAGGGATATAACAGGAGGAGTGCAGACAAAAACAAGAAGGATGACAGAAATAGACCAGATAACAGCAAAGGAGGGACACTAACAGCTAAAACAAATGTAATCCCTCCACCATCTTTCCTTACAAACATACTCTAGTTGCTGTAACTCTTCTCTAACTCAGATTCATTAGTAGATGTAGGGCAGCAGTGTTTCTGCCTGCTTGCTCATTCTTTTTTGTTCACTGAGTTATTTGGGTTTGTTATACAGTATTGTCACTTTAGAGAGAAAAGTAAAAACAAATCTTTTCATTAAGAAAAAAGGACAACACAAGAGAATTGTGGCGTCCACTTCAATTTATACGACATGTTTTAAAGGAAGAAATGACCTCAATAGTGTAAAATTTAGTCAGTTGTTTCAGCTCTAGTCCCATGCAAGATGTTCAAGTTGGAAAGTGTGAGTACTTTTTAGTGGTTTGTAAGCTTGGAAAGAGCTCAATGACTGCCTTCTACTTAAACATGCAAAGATAACTGTTAGATTCAACTCACTTATAGTACATTTAACATTTTAAAAATATTTACCTGTAAAAAAAAGATTTCACATGCATTGTTTGTTCAATTTCAGTGTCCAAAGAACATATTGTTCTTCCTTCCAGGATTAGATTTCCTTTTCTTTTTTTCTCTCCTGAGAGAAATCAGGAAATGAGACAAACTGAAGCTGAGCATTCCATTTCATAATAGAAATAGAAAAAATGTAAAAATCAAATCAAACATCACACATTAACAAGCAAAACAGTAAAAATAGTTCCTAGATAACATTTTCCAATCATTTGAATTTTTTTTTATCTTAGTTGGTCACACACATTTCTAGCAATATAAGGACTTTGCATTGACTACTATTAATTTTAATAACCGCATATACGCGTAACCTAAATATGTATCTTACTACCCACTGGCAGTATATTCCTAACCCCCTCGGCTTAGCTAAAGTTGAATTCACACCACACCATGTTAGGAATGGGCTTTGACCTCCATAAGGCCCATAAGTAAAGAACCTTGGTGTTATTTTTGATCAGGAAATGTCTTTCAAGTCTCATATAAAACAGTTTATAGTTAGGAAGAGGTAGAGAAGACAGCCTAATCCAGTTGGGGGAGGAACTCAGTTGACAGACGGTTCTTCTTTGCTCTACCTTCTTCATGTCTCACTCTATAGGGTTAAGTTATTTAAGTTTTTCTATAGTTATGCTGCTATAGGCTTAGACTGCTGGAGGACAATCTGACCACTTCTCTCTCTGCTACTTTCTGCCTTTGTCCAATCTACTTAGTTACCGTTATTTCAACCTTGTTAACCTTTTGTTTTCTCTTAGTGTTCTTCTCTCAATAGTAACCACACCTGGGCTGGCGTTCTGTTAGCTGAGACAGCTTCTTGGAGGAGAACATGGGCTGAGATGCTTCCAGTGACGTTCTACAACTGCTGCTATAAAGTCTTTTATTTCAGTATCCTGTGCTTCTAATTTAGTTTTCTGTCTCTTCAAACCTCCAGTCGGTCGTGGCAGATGGCTGCTTGTACTGAGCCTGGTTCTGCTGGAGGTTTCTTCCTGTTAAAGGGGAGTTTTTCCTCTCCACTGTCGCTACATGCATGCTCAGTATGAGGGATGGCTGTAAAGTCAACGACAACACAAGCCATTGTTTTGGTCTACTGATTCCTGAGGAGTGAATGCTGCAAGTCAATGACTCGATGCAATCTGCTGGGGTTCTTTAGATTAGAAACTTTTTCAAATTGATTTTTTTGATGTATCTTTGATTTTAATTGATTTTTTGTGAAGTGCCTTGAGACAACACTTGTTGTAAATTGGCGCTATATAAATAAACTGATTCTTGATAAGTCTTCAGAAGATTAGTAAACATGCCAGGGACTGTCCTACATGGAATAGCTAAAAAAGTACAAACACATACATACTGTGAATGTTTGAATGTTCGTTATCTTTCGAGTACATCAAATGTGGTATATGTCTATAGTCATTTAATAGTTAAGAATAGCTATGTAGCTGGGATCATATTCTGGTAAAACAAAGCTGTGCTGACAAATGAACAAAAAAACATCAGACATCTCCATATTGTTTCCCCTTCAACACAAAGCGAGGACTCCTCAAAAAATGTTCTCCTGAAGATGTCGGTGGTTAGTCTGACAGTCCTGCAATTAAAACCTGCTCCATGGCGTGCCTGTAGGGCTGACAGACTCATCTGCCTACTTTTAACACTTCATCAGGGGTTACATACAGAACATCTGGTCTAGCAATCAATGAAAGAGACAACGAAATCTCCTTATGTTGTAAACATATCTACTCTTATTGTCATATTATTTAGGCTTCGGACCCACATCAACAGAGAACTCTCTGGAGATAAATTATAATGATCTTTATTTTGGGTAGATGTGGGAAAGGGGATCCGGCAACGGGCAGCGACGGGAGACAGCGGGGCAGCGGAAAATGGCAGGAGGCTGGAAACGTCTACGACGTGGGAGACCGGAGACCTCTGAGGGTGAGGACAGGTAAGGTGAGTAGAAGCAAACGGGTGAGGGAGAATAAACGGAACGATCTTACTGGTGTGGAGTGAACAGTTGTCGCCAGGGAGGAGTGAGTGGTGAGTTACTTTCATTAGCGGTGGTAGAGAAGTTGTCCAGGGTGTGTGTGCGGCAGATGGAGCTATGCTGGAGCGGGCAGACCGAGCTGAGCCAAGAGGAATGGAGAGACCAGATGGACGTGAGCAACCAGAGAGGATCTTGAGAGGAGTTTGAGCACTGGAGATGACGGTAACATGGAGCAACTAGAGATTGGCTCTGAGACTATGTTTTACAGGGAGTAAACAAACACTCAGGCGTCGAGTAGCTGATCCACCACTCCTCTTATACTGGCTCAGCTCATCAACGCCCACCGGGCGCACCTGGGGTGGAAGGAGCTCCAGCAGAGGAAGAGCACTGGTGACCTCCTGTGGTCAACTGGAGAAGTGGCTGAAAGAAACTCACACTGACATTTATGTCTTTTGGTTGTATAACTTTTTCCATTTGTTTAGCTTTTTGCCTAGTCTTTGAATATAAATACAAATGCCTGGAGGTGTTGTGGATATACTTTTAATGCTTTCAAAGTAGTTTATAGTGTGATAAAGTTAGAGTCTTAGTTTAGTATACAAGCAAATCCATCCGTAAACCCATAAGCAAGGTAGTTTCACTTCTACTTTTCTGAATTCTATAAATGTAGTTCCAGATAAATTATTCCGTTTATTTAACAAAACTTGCTCCTAGATGATGAGTTTCATCATAAGAGGGCAGCAGATGGGTACATATCCTACTTAAGGAGACATAGGAATACCCTGCTGCAATGCAATAGAATGCTAAGAATGATCCACTTTCCAAGAAACCATGTTGGATCGTTACTCTGTTGTTGGACACGGAAGAACTGAAATTGAGCTCATTAAAACTTCATGCCGAGAAGCAAATTTGATCAAGATGTGAACTGATGAAGGAATTTAAACTTAGAACGTGGATTGGTTAGGAGTTGTATAACTGACATTACAGATTTAAGGGTTACTTTGTCCCTACAATGACCATCCTGGACTCTTTATATTTAAGATGGCAGCTATACTTAAAGTTTCCTTATATTCCATTGAATTCCACATATCTTTTATCTACCTTTTCACAATTCATTTAGGAAAAGGAAATATTTCACCCATGGGATCTCAGAGGTATTTCCCTGTTTTAAATTGCCCACATCGGATACCTTACTGGCTTCTGCTTTCTGGACATCAAACCTGTTTCTGATGACAACTTCTGCCTGCTCCTTCATCCCTGGATCAGTCTGTCAGAATCTTCATCTATGTGCCTGTCCTTCTGTGTCCCGACTATCAGTTAAAAGATCCAACATATTGTGTCAGGCAGATTATCTGTGCGTACAGCCTGGCAGTTGTCATGCTTCCCCTGTAAGAACAGGAAGTGAAAACCCAAACCCCGACTTTGACAACTAATGTGTAAATATGATTTTTCATGCTTTCATATAAATATAATAACATTAATTAATTTTAGCTTTGCTGATCTGAATCAAATGTAAATTAGGACAACACTTAATAGAAAACTAAAGGGGACAAATTAGAAATGTAATCTTTGGTGAGATTTGCTAGAAATTACAGGTTTAATGAATCTTCCTCAGCACATGCAGTCTGTTTACATCTGCGGGACCACAGCCTCTGGCGCCGCATCGGACTAATTACAGAATTGCGAACATGTCTGACACTTCGAACACGGTTTTACTCTTGCTAGCTTCCATTTTCGCTGCGGTACGGGGAGAACCTCTCTTCAATGGTGAATGATGCGTCTTGTCCGTCACGTTTTACTTCCTAAACAACAATCTGCGCTTGCGCGAATTCAAACATGAGGGCGTTGTACGGGTCGGGTGTGTCGGGACATTAGTGATATACGTCATCACGAAAATGTTATTTCCGCATTGACAGCCAGTTATTTTTCACCACCGGTCGTTTTTGATTGGCTGTTATTTTCAATGGGATTTTCCATTGAAATGTTTCTATTGAAAAGATCCTCTCCTATACCTTTGAATTGTGGCTTATAGAGTCTGTGACGCTCTAGTTTTGTCAGGTTTGGAGATGATGGAACTTTTCCTCTTTCCTAAAATGTCATTTTCATTTTCCGCCTGAGTGTCTTAAATTTCTCAAGAATGAACAAGGATGACATATCTACAAATATTCCAGGTGTGAGCAGTGACTCTAATGCCTAAAAGCTAAAAGGAACGACTAATGACAAGCTTCCTAAAGGTTTGTGAATTTACGGTCCTACAGATATTTAAACATTTACTTAAGTAAAGAAATCAAGTAAATTCATTCTAGTACTGTTCAACATCAGCACTGTTGGGAACAAAAAATTCCCACCATTTAATGTATTAATAGATAAGAAACAACTTTAAGGTTTATACTCTGTCCATTTCTGATGGTACATAAACTATTTCAAAAGTATATGAGACAAAATCTGTTTGCCCAATATTATTATATAATGTTCAGCTAACCTTGTTGACCTTTTTAAATTTTGTAGGTTTCCTACACCAGTTTCAGTCAGTCCGTCAGCATTAGTGGGTGAAGTAAATGCCATTTTCATGTGATTATTTATTTTACCTGAAGCACTTATATATTTTTTTTTATTTACCACTTGTATTGAATCCATCAAGGATTGGTCCTGTCATTAGTACCATTAATAGATTGTTAAATTTTAAAACTCGAAATCCATACAATGTTTTAATTTTCACGCAAGACCAAAAAATGTCCCTGCAACCCATTTAATATGTACATCCATTGTTTGTAAAACAATTGTTTTGGGATTATAAACAAATTTCTGCCAATGTTTTCTAACATGATATAAAATTCATTTGGCCTTCAACAAGCCCTAATAGAGCTTAGAAATACAAGATCTACCAAGATTAGTTTAAGTTTATGTTATTCTTCTGGACATCCACTTTTTTTTAAATCACACTTTTGTTGTCATGTTTGAAAGCTTATTACAGTATTTTTATACAGTACAAACTAATTCCTTTGCACGATTAGTTTTAACAGCTTGAGTAACTTGGTTCGGTTTCAACTCTGAGTCAAATCCAGCCTATCTTAGAGTCCGTATTTGGTGGGTCAAGATTAGTTCCTGGACCACTTCAAATCAGGTTAATAGTGAAACAAAGATATTTAATTATATTTAGCATTTTGCTCCTCAAACGACAGAATCCAACATGTAATAATCCTTAGGGATTGTTGAACAAAACAAACTGAAATATTTAACGAAGAAAGATTTAGAAAAATGGATGTTGCTGGTTTTTGAATGTACGATGACAGAAATAATTCTGATTGGTGTTTTCCTTTGTAGCCTAGGTCTCAAAGTTTCTTTTTTATGGGTTTAAACATTATATTTAAGTAATAGATAAATAGCTTGCATCATAGAAGGGGAACAAACACAATTATCTGTGCTTGTTATAGATGTACTCAGTTGCTAAAGAGACACTGTACCTCCCTGAGCGCAGAGGCGGAAAAAGTGCAGAAAAAGAAAATGAACACAATCTCCTGGTCTGATCCGGAGAGACGGCATCCATCCAACTTTGGATGGACCCGCTCTTCTTTCTAGAAATATGGCCAAATTTATTAACTCCCCAAATTACTGACAAACCAGGGTCCAGACCAGGAAGCAGAGTCGTAGTTTAGAACTCCTCTCTGCGGCTTCTCTACAGTTACCTACCCAACATCCCATTGAGACGGTGTCCTGCCCACGGCCAAA
>JAVLVB010000589.1:300457-329056 GCA_032876305.1 Orestias chungarensis | reverse complement strand
GGACCATGACATAAACTGGACCATGAAATAAACTGGACAATGAAATAAACTGGACCATGACATAAACTGGACCATGACATAAACTGGACCATGACACACTCCCACAATAACAAACTGGAGAATAACTTTGATGAAAGCCAGGTAAAAATAGAGCAATGTGCATAAGTGTGGAGTGAAAACCACATGGATGCTTGTTTATTTAAGTCACTATTTGTAAAGATGAAGATCTCATTAGCAGTATGTTTTTTCCATCAATCCCATCAGATCTGAATATGGGCCTCTGTGCTGAAAAACTGATGAAGGCAACAAAGTGCCTTCTGTCAGTGAGTGTGGGCTGCATGCATTACATTCCAGAGCCATTTCTTATTGTCTGTCCAGCCAACCCCCATAAAGTGAGAAACATTCCTCTGAATCCACCAACACCGAACACTTCAGCAGAAACAACACACTGCAAGCAAGCATGCAACTTGTGTCTCTGACTCCATCATTCCTGCTATGAGCCTTGATTGCCTGGTGCTGCAACATTTCAGGCCGGTCTACAAATGTACCACAGCAGAGAAGCATCCTGAAGCAGAAGGTTTGTTTCCCGGCCAGCAGGGGGAGACCTTAGGAAAGCAGCCAGACCCCTTCATCAGGATGTTCACTGTAAACTTACTTCACAGTCCGAGTGAGGCGGAATCCCAACAAGGCAGAAAGTAACTCCATTCATTGGATTCTCAGCGTCCTCCTGGTTCAAAAGAATACTACTACTAATATGTTTAATATGAATAATATGGAGCTAGTCTGCTGTGAGCATCTTCAGCCAGCCAGTCTGCGCTCTGCCTCCCTGGAAACTGTCCTATTCACTAGGACAGCCTGACGTCACTGCAACAAACCCCGCCTTCAAAGTAAAACCGCACAACATCAAATAATCTGTTCATGCATCAACTGTCACGCGGTTACAACAATAGAGAGGTTACCTGTGACCAACTGACCTACTGTGACTATCTTAAGGTGAAGGAGAGACACACGAGGAAGGCAGAGTACCAGGGGAGAACCCATGGATGTATATACACATATTTAAGGCATTATTTTAAACAATCTTATTACAAGCAATAGTTGGCAGACATGGGTTTACTGAGACTGACACTACAGGACAGCTATGACTGCTGCTCTAAGTGAGTGCAGGGCCGCTGCTGTTTTATCTGGATGCGACTTCTTGGCTGAGTTCTGGATTCATCTTTTGTTTATATTTCCATTCTTGTCTGTTAAGATATATATATATTTGTTTTTTTAATAGATATACATACATTACAAAAGAAGAAAGCCAGTTATAAATGTATTCCACATGAGGCAACTTTAAAGTATCATGGAGGCACCTTTATTTACTTCAAAGGTTATGGTGTTAATACGTAAGGTAAAATAAACATAAACCACAACATAACCAGGCAAAAAAAGCAAATACAAAATAAAACCTTCTTAAAAACATAAAAAAGTGATAATTCCCTCATCAGCTTATTACTGTTAAGTTTGTTTGAAGTAAAATATATTTCATTTCAGTATTAGGTGTGGCATCAACAAACCCATGGCACTTTAACAATATTAACTCACCTTTTATCTGAAAAACAAAAAAATGGTGCGGTACTGCATGGTCTAGATCACATGTAACAATCAGAACACGACATTATCTGTAAAGCACTTAAAATCCATGTTTTCCCATCATAGTACTTTAATGAGTCATTTCTTGTTTTCTATTGAAAATAGGAGTGAAGAGATAAGTAGGCACCTTTCTTCCATATTCTTTTGTTCTTCATCCTCCTGTGTGCTGCTATTATTGCTAACTTTGATTCCTCTTATTCATAACAGAGATAGCACACTGTTTCTGTCGAGCGTGGTTGTGTTTAAAGTTGACCCTAAATCTGACACCCAATAGTTAATCAAATTAAACTTTATTTCAAATACCCAAAAGCAAATAAACCATACCATAAACCTTAAGCTCCTTGAGATCAGCATGAACTTAAAAATATAAACCTCCTATTGCAGATCTACGTGTTTTTTCATCAGTCATTGTAAGCTGCTGAGACCTTGGGCCATGCACAATATCTCAATTCATAGCTTTCACCCGAGCAATACATATTAGAGCCATATGCACAGTTCGCTGAACTCCAAGTCCTCATCCTCCTGCAGGTAGGTCAAAAACAGCCAGAGATTAAATATAAAGAAAGTTTCTGTTCACCATCTTTAAAATGATACCTTCATCAGATTCTGCCAGTAAACATATTTCTCAGATGAAGTGGACAGCGTAGGATGATGGGGTGCCTCTGCTCTGTGCACACCCACAAGCCTTTGCATTGTTTCATATCCTGTATCACACATGTTCATAAATCCTGTACATGCTTGTATGGGTTAATGTGTACAGCCAATATATTGACAGGTCAACTTCATGTCCCTCCCATTATGTTTTTTATGACACAGAAGGAATGTGTCCTGGAATGGAAAATGGCATCAGAAACAAGCCAAATATCACGGAGGGTGGGGGATCACAGGAAGAAAGTGCAACCGCAGACCCAGCATTAAAGCTTTAAATTAAAGTAAGATAAAGAATTAAAGGCAGAATGCCACCTTGTTAACCAGGATTTGTACATATTGTAAAAGTGTTGGTTGTTATCTGACATGTCATGAGTGTTTTAAATGTGTGTTGCTGATAACCTTACTTTTGTGTTATCATGTCTCATAATTATAGAAATTCAGCATTTATACCCTTGCATGCCAATGTGACCAAACTGAGTCTTCTGTTTGGTCACATTGGGAATGTGTCTCTCATTTATAGTTCTGGTTCTGGTTCTGACAAAGCTATCGTTTCCACCATGCTCAGTATAAGAAATTTTTATTTGCAATTTAATGACTCGATGGTTTGCTTAGATTTAGAACTTTTTCAAGTAATCAAGATAATCAATTTAAATTGATGTGTTGTTTGACAACTGCAATCAACTGGAAGGTATGATTGGATATAGGCTTAGACTGCTTGAGGACAATCTGACCACTTCTCTCTCTGCTACTTTCTCCCTTTGTCCAATCTACTTAGTTACCGTTATTTCAACCTTGTTAACCTTTTGTTTTCTCTTAGTGTTCTTCTCTCCATAGTAGCCACACCTGGCCTGGTTCTGTTAGCTGAGACAGCTTCTTGGAGGAGAACATGGGCTGAGATGCTTCCAGTGACGTTCTACAACTGCTGCTATAAACTCTTTTATTTCAGTATCCTGTGCTTCTAATTTAGTTTTCTGTCTATTCAAACCTCCAGTCGGTCGTGGCAGATGGCTGCTTGTACTGAGCCTGGTTCTGCTGGAGGTTTCTTCCTGTTAAAGGGGAGTTTTTCCTCTCCACTGTCGCTACATGCATGCTCAGTATGAGGGATTGCTGTAAAGTCAACAACAACACAAGCCATTGTTTCCTTCTGCTGATTCCAGAGGAGTGAATGCTGCAAGTCAATGACTCGATGCAATCTGCTGGGGTTCCTTAGATTAGATCTTTTTCTCTGGTATTTTTCAGGGGGAGGGATTTGCTGGTGTCAAAACTAGTGACATTAATGCATGGTTGTTATCTAATCTTCTAAATAACGGACGAAAAGCCTTTAAGGGAATTAAAGAACAACTTTTAGCTTGTTCCCATGGCTATTTTGACAATAATCTTTAAAGATTTCCACATGTTTCAGTTTAGAAGGATTCCTTGTCATCACTGTAATTTCCCTCCATTTTTACTCTCCTGAATTAAAAGCTTGTTTAGGCCTGTTTTGTGTTGGGATTACCATTCTGAACAGTAGAAAGGTAAACAAAGACAAAAAAACACAAAGATTAGAATGTGAACATGTCCTTTCATTATGGTTAAATGGGTCAGATGTTCCTGACCATATATATGTTTTTTGCATCTGTTTCTTAATAAGGGCCCAAAACATTATGTATTGGTTGGGAGATTTATCTGGGATGACAAAATCACCGTCATGATCTTCTGACAGAGGGGATTAGTTGTGTAGTCCGCATCAGGACTCCCTCTTCCTACTGTAAACAGGGATGTTTACATGATCATGAAAAAGAATAGGGTTCTGCTTCTAAGGGTCATTCAAGAGCAGGAGTTTCCAACCCTGGTCCTCGAGAGCTGCTGTCCTGCAGGTTTTAGATGTAACCCTGCTTCAACACAGTTGCATCAAATGATTGAAGTTTGGAAAAAGCCTGGTAACAAGGCAGTTTGTTGCTTCAGGTGTGTTGAAGCATGGATCTCATCTAAAACCTGCAGGACAGTAGCTCTCGAGGATCAGGGCTGGAGACTTGTTTTGAAAAGTAAAGATGTCATCTTTACCACCGGAGGGCGCTGGGTGAAACCAGCATCATGCACTCGCAAGTCCCTTACATGTGTCTCTGCTGATTTAACTGTTTTTGGCTTCTATGTCTCCTTTATCTCTTTGCAAAAACTTCATTTGTCCAGTTTCTGCAGCATCAGAAGCCTCTGTTGAATGAGATAATGATAAAACCACCTTTTAAGCACAGAGCAACATAGCATTCTTCTCATACTATGCACTCAAAAAATTTCAGCATGTCATTTTTAGACCAGAGGTCTTAAAGAGTCACTTTTTTCTGCTGTATTTTTCTTTCCTGTTTCTGATAAAAATAGCACGCAGCAACAAGAAAGCAATCTAACAAATCAAATCTGATAGCGCAAAAGGAAACCAAAACTAGGACATGCACTGACCTAGAACATGCACATTTAGGTAGTCTGAAATGTTGAGTTATTTTGAAGCCACCGTGCATGTGCACGTAGGGGGTGGGGGAGGGGCCCATCTGTCTATTTACAGCAGCAGAAAGAGATTTTGCTAAATCGGTCTAATCCTCTGGGAAGCAATGAATAGAGGGTGTAGTAGGTTTGCTGACTGATAGAGTGAGCTGGTTTTACAGGTTCACAAAAAAAAGAATGATAAACAGAAACGGTGATAAACAAAGGAAGGCATTATTGTTTCCAGTGTTAAATGAACGGAGACTTTGCTGGATCCACACACTGCACTCCTCATGCAGGATGGAATGCCTGATTACATGTAACTCTGTGATTGAATTAGGGTAGCTTCAGATAGAGATCCTGCTCTGCAGAACAATCTCCTCAAATCAGCATCACTGATGTCAGATCTCTACACTTTGTGGACTCTGCTGTAAGTTCACAGAAGTCAGTTTTGTCAAAATACTCTTAACCCCGATGGAACTGCTACAACTCCCCTCACATAAAGTTACAGAAGTTCAAGCCACAGTCCGACCTAATTAGCGATTAGGAAGAAAGAAAAGTGATTAGAAAGTGAAACTGTATCAAACAGTGAGTAATTCTGTTTTACCCTGAAATTAAATTATTCAAGTTCCATCTCAAGTGTAGATTATCCGGTGTGACCACTAAAATAAAAACTCCAATTATTAAGTAAACTATATATTTCAAAAAGCCAAAACTCAGTGGTAAGATTAGTTCTCCTGCAGCTGGAGATGGCATGGTGCCCTTGGGCAAGTCACTTAATCTCAAGCTGCCCAAAAACAAAACTGCATATCAATGTGTGAAAATTAAAACCATTAGTTTATTAATTTAACAATTTTATTACAGTATGACTGACATGTTTTGGTTTAAATGTTTTTTTGACAGACTATTTTTTAAAGCAACTCTCTAAATAGCCTATACACTAAAAATATAAAATCTAATCTTAAATTCCTGGATTCGCCTGTAAAGTTCTATTTTATGTTTGGATTTTTATAGCCTTTTAAAAAACTAATTCCACATTATTTACAGGTTTACCTGATTATACTGTCTATAATGAGTCAAACACATCCTCAGAGCAATTCCAGAATATTTAAAGAATTTCCACAGCTCAGTACATAAAACCAAACCATAATACACTTGCCAAGGAATGGAAAAGATGGACCCCAACATTATCATTGGAGAACTTTCAGAACAGGAGTTGTAGGGAGGTTTCTTTTAGTTATAGAGTAATTATTCTTTTGACAGGCTTTATTGAGCAAATGTTTTAGTGATCCATATCAGCTATGCACTGATTCAGTTTGCATGAATGGAGATAAACACTTAGTAAACTGAGAAAGAGTAAAGGTAATGCAGCTAATGTCTCAAACGTTACTTCATCTTTTATTGTATACGTATGCATTGTTTGGATGTGTTTGCTTGTGGTGATACTTCACTAACATTTGCTTTGCAGATGATTTGAGGAAGCTGTGATGGGCTCTGATGGTGACCAGTGCAGTTAAAGTGAAGAGCAAGTTTTCATCCTCAGGACGTCCCCACATGAATTTCTTCTTAAAGTGGTTAAAATCTAAAAAAAGGTACAAATGCCATTAACTGACTACTTTTCTTTAATCACTGCTTCTCTGGTTCTGCTTTTTATGTGTGCATTTTCTGTCTATTTAGATTTCCAAGTGGTCACCTGTTGTCCCTACAACTGGGAGGATTGAAGGAGTGCAAGTGAATTCCCATATAAGATTGGACTTTGGTGCAGTGTGCTAGAAATGTCAGGCCAGCATAAATAAAATAATCAGTCTCTATAATTGGACTGAATTGACTTTTTGTAAAGTTTCTAGAGATTATGTTTTTAACCGGTTTATTTAAATGCATCCCTAAATGGCACAGCAGGCTCAGCTGATAGACAATACATTTATAAGAATAAAGGGTTTTTATCTGTAAGTGTTTCAAATGTCCTGGTTTAAATATGTTTGTTTCTTATTCACTAAAGTAACTAAAGGTCGACACTGCAAAAGATATTGTCTTCAGGTCAGAATAGTACCACGTTAAAATAATATTACTCAAATTCTGTTCTTTTAGATTTACCTTCACCAACGTCTCTCATTCACTTAAGATGAATTTAACAGGCTTCCTATAACAATAAACAGCAGCACACTAGATATAAAATTGAATTTCCATGTTAGTGAGTTGAAAAACTATCGAATAATGAGGCAACGCATGTTTGCTTTACAGTAAGGTAAAGTAAATCACCATTGTTCAGTTTTTTAGCCATCAGAAATAGTTTTGATAAATGCAGTGGACTCAAAACAGGAAATGCTGTTTTGATTCTGGCAGCTAGGTTGTTCTGTTTTCATCTTCCCTGCACTGAGTCTGATTCGACTAGGCCCACTCATCCGTGCTCATAGTTTCTACCTGCTCCTCTGCTTATATAACCCCAGTCTAGCTGCCAGATTATTGAAAACATCCAGAATTTTCCTGATCTGTATTTCTGACCACAACCTTGTTCTGTTGCATGGATGTTCCTGCATTTCTATCTGGACACCTCCCTAGAACTGATAACCTGGACACTGTCTCTACATGTGTTTTTTGGACTTCAGTATTGCCTGATCCTTGGATCTGTTTTGCTTTCATGTTACCACCATGTCACTGACTATCAGCTCTGTTGTTTAATATATCTGAGCTGTGTCAGATGAAATTCTGGGTCCTTCTGCCATGTCGTGAGAACATTACAAATGCTCGCTCTGATTTAATGTTAGCCAGTCACGAAAAAGGTTAGGAGGTATTTAATACAGTAAATTTGAATGTCTGATTTTAAGTATATTTACAAATGTTTGAATAACGGTACATAATAATGGATTTACTGATAATGCTCTCATATTAAGCACAAAAACTCATATGTATGTCAGTACATGGTCACTGATTTTAACAACACCCATCCCTGTTTCCTCCCTCTCCACTTCCTCTTCCTGCTTTTCCACTTTTCCTTCCCTCTGCTTATTCCCTCTCTGTGCTCTGGTGATTGCTGATAAAACTTTGTTGATAGCATGTTGTCTGGCTAAGGAAGCATTTTACAATGCTTATTTGTTTCAAATCTTTATTTTATCTCATTTAACATGAATTTAATTGATTGGTGCAGATGATTCTATACCATAAATAAATTTAAACCAACATTGTACAAGGCTCAGTTATCAGATACCTACTTTAACATTTGGGAGGTTTTACATGTTAGAAGTTTTTATTCTTAGTACCTAAAAGTCATGTTTTAAACCTGCTGATGTCAGGCTCAATTGTTACTTTTTTAAATTTTTCAAACTGTTAAAAAGCTTTCAATTTAACAGCCCATCTGATCCTCTACAGGTGACTGGCCAATAATTCCTCTCAAGATAGAATATTAATTGCTAAAGTGACAAGATTAAGACTTAAAAAAGACAGGCCCCATAACAATATTAATATTGGAAGCAGAGAACCAAATGTACTAAGTTTTGTCCCGTTTTTTATAGTCATCTTGAGTGCAGAATACAGGTGGGGTATCCAACACTCAGGTAATGGGATGCTTAAAGTCTAGAAAAGAAAGTAACAAAGTCAACCTAAAATGTCCTTTCAAAGTCAGTGGTTCTTTTGAAGCTTTCATCCAAGTGGAAAGTGTTGTGCTTTCCTTTTGACGGTATAAAGAGGTTTCAAATACTGGCCGTGGTCCTGAATGAAGCTGAGTCTGAGGAACTGACAGAAGTGCTTTAGAGAGAGAACCGACTTAACTTCATTGTCTGGATCATGTATGACACCTGATGATGTGATGTGGTACTCAAAAAAGGGGAATCAATCAAGGAGAGAAAATTGGCACCTGTTGAGCTTCAGGAAAAAGCCAGCAGTCTGGAATCTGTCCAGTACTTCCTCAAGATCCTGTAGGATAGGATGAGTGAGAAATGTCTTCCAGGTAGATTCTACAAGTTTTGTAAATGAGGCTGGCAAGTAGTGAATTCATGAGTCGCTTAAAAAGTTGTAGAGCCATTGCAGAGCCAAAAGTGTAGAGGCAGAAACTGAAAGAAATGGTAAAGAAGGTAAGATGAATGCAAATTTAGGTTCAGTGTCTATGACAACTACTTACCAAAAGCTTAAGGCTCAACATTAACATTGGACTTCTCAACATTGGAGAAGTTCAATGTTAAGTCAAATTTGCGTCAGGCAGATCATGCAAGGAAATGCTTGGTTTCATCGACTTAAGACGAGAGAAGAATCTTTTGGAGTTGATGTCACATAGTCCAGACAAAACATGAAACATGGTAATAATCCAGATGTCCACAGATGTGTGAAATCTCATGTTAGGTAGATAAATCCGTAGTGCAATCCCAAAAGCTCAACCAAATTCTTGAAAAATTAAAGGCTTGTAGCGCAACAGAGGCAGAGACATGGAGGATTTTAACCTTTCACCAGTTCTTCTTTATTTTAAATATCAGAATTTGAATGTGAACTTTAGCATAAATTACTGCAGAGCACCCTAGTCTGGGTACAAACATGGGAATCCATTACAGGAAGTACATGAAGGAGGAGAGTAAAAGCTGAGTGGTTCTACACTGGTAACTGATAAAACAAATACATGTTAGTATTTATAAACTTTTACATTACATATCAATTTACTATCAGTAAATAAAAAAAATCGCAATTATATTTCAATTGCAAATTATTTTTTTAAAATATTGTTTTATTTTGGATCCGATATATTTAGCATTTCAATAATATATGAAGATAATTACAATGTCGGTGTTATTGATTGGTGCCAAGTCACCTTTACTTGCACCTGTGTATTGTAGAATTTTTAAAACCCCTCCAAACATATACGTGTATGCATGGTTTGTATCAAACACCCTATAGCTGACAGCTTAGTGCCTATGAAACAATTAAAGCTGCTACAGACTTAAATAAAGAGAGGCACATTGACCAGCACCTTTTCACACCATCCTTTATGATTATTCTGTTTTATTTTTACCAATCATGAACTGACGCGTAAGTAAAATTACCATCTAGCTTAATCAGCTAAATGTTACCTTTTAGACCAAATTTCAGTAAAAAAAAGCCTGCAGTTTGAACGTTTTTATCTCCTTAGTTTTCATTGTTTTTAAAGCATTTACAATATCAAGCATTCTTGTAATTATATATTCAGTTATGTTAAGCCGACATCGGTCACTTGGCACAAGGTCTTGTTGCCCCAGTGGGAGAAACAATAGCCTGCCAGGCACCCCTTCTGTGGCAGCCTCCGCCATGTGATTGTGATCAGCCTATCGCACACGGCCAGCCACCTCAATAGGGTTAATCTGCTCTCCACCCATCTCACTTACCAAGCTATATATGTGTCCCACAGAAACACCCTAATGTGTCACTTTATAGGACAGAAGAAATGCATGTAAACTTGGGTTGCTCCGCACTTTGTATAAATGTAATGTTAGAAGTGAAAATGCCACGTATGTTTCAAGCTGATTACACGGAGACTGCTGCAAGGTCACAGATTAGTGGGGGCGTTGTTTGGTTCTAGAGATTAAAAAACAACAATGAGTTCTACACGATTTTCTGCTAATCTTGATTCTTTACAATTCTGTACTTTAAAAAAAAAACGTTTTTAATTTTCAAACCATGAAGACATCAGGTACTTCAAGTGAAATGTCCACATGGCTCTCAAAGTTCTGTTTGACTGCAAAGACATATATGTATATATATATATATATATATATATATATATATGTATATATATATACACACACCAGACTAGCGTCCTGTATCAAACTTGCAGCTGTGTTTCCAAACTGAGCACGTCTAACGCAATTAAGGAGACAAACACATTAGAGCAAATTAGAGGCCATGTCAATGTGAATAATAAGAAACAACAGTAGTGAAGCAGGCATGTCTTTAAGTGGCTGAGATGCTTGACACTTAGCAAGGCTCCACAGTAGTCTACAGTTACAGTGACTCATTTTCTTTTAATATTTATCAGGAAAGATTTGCAACATTACACCAAAAATGGATATAATGACTTAATCAAACTGAACTTACACTGCTTATCCTAAGTTCAGTTAGTGAATTTAACACACATGTAAAGAAACTAAACCCCTCAGACCAACTGCAGAATCAGAGGTTTTCATTACAGTTGCTTTCTATATATAATCCAACACTTTAGTTATGATAATTAATATCATACAATCCTATTTCAGGTTTTACATCTTAAAATGGAAATTCAAGAAATGAAAAATCCGTTTTTTTGTAAAATGATAATTAGGATAAAACTTAATTTGTTTGCAGCTCAAAACATGTTTAGTGTTTCTAAGTTGTGTAAAAAGTTGTGGCTTAATGAGTTGCAGTTAATGTCTTCTGTCCACACAAGCAGAAGCAGGATTTCCTGATGTTTCCGCACACAAATACAAAACTTCTGACAACACAATGAACCTTTCACGCTCCGCTATCTCATGCACCTCAATGCTGTAGCTGAACTGTTCAGCTACACACTGGGGATCTAATGCCTTTGCTGTTTTATAGTATTAAGGAGAGTTTTTCCACTCCCAGGTGGACTCTCACTGGGAAACCATCACTATAAACATGACATACTAGTATGTGTCCATGTGTAATCTTTTCTTTAACAAAGGTCAACAGCGTACAGAGCCTCTTTGACCTTACATAGAGCTCCATGAGGTAAAAGTATGTGGAAATAAAGCTTTAAAGTTTAAAGAATTTACGTAGTGGTGACCAAACACCCAAACTTCACACATTATAAGCGGAAGTACTTCAGTTGATTGACTAAAAATAAACCACCTCCCTTGTTTCTGGGTGGAGAATTCAGACTGTAAGCAGTTCCATACCCAATAATTAAAAAAACTGAACTGAAAATAAAAACTTCAAATCTATGTTGAGCTGATTCTGTATAACTATACATGCATATGTACTTATTCTTACATACTATTTAGAAACCAACTCAAGGTAAGAGGTAATAAAAGCATGATTAAACTTTGTTTTGTCACGTACAGTGACAAGGGAACACCTGCCTATGAGGCATGGCCTGAACCTGGAGATGACCGTACATTTAATATTAACAATTAATATTAATATTACTTTCTCATGCCTATGGAGTGACAGAAAAGGTACTTTAAAACAATGCCTGCAGTCTGAGAGAAAAGCTGAGACAAGGTTGCTGTGTTTCAAAGCATGTGGAAGAAGGAGACGTGTTTGGTCAGAAGCTGGAATAATAATTTGCTTTGTTTAGTTTGCAGTAGAGCAACAAATTCAAAAGTTTAAGGGGACCTAATACTCAACTCAGAGCACAGCAGCAACTCTGCTTTAAAAAGTAGCAAAGGAACTATCAGAGGGAGTTTATTCACATGTACGCCAGACACAGAGCCACTGCGGCTGAAAATACTAATGGTGTGTGAGGGACGGCTCTAAAGTCAAAGATGCATAGTATCATCTAATCTCTGCGCATTGGTCCAGCAGTGAAAGCTGTAACTCAATGACTCCATGAATTTTGAAGTGATCTGAAACTGAACGTGATGAGCTGTTTGATAACTAAGATCAACTGGAATGGTTGCATATTTGGACTGAATGTTTTTCCTGTGAATTGGGACTAATCCTAGAAAAGTATTTTATGTATCTATTTATTTTAAACTCTCTTCATGTAAAAAGACTAATGTAAAACAGAAGGAAATTGGCGTGTGAAAAAATCCAGAAAGGATTGCAGAAATCAGAGTGAAGTTTGCCAGAAGCAAAAGAAGCATTACTCCTGTGACCACATAACTGGACCAAAGCTGCATCTAAGCACAGTAAAAATCAATGAACATCACTGGGTTTGCTAATTTGCTACTCTGCTGGTTTTGTTGCTCTGGTTTTATACTTTCATAGTGAAAGCCCAGAGAAAGAACTGAATTCCTCTAAAAAGCAGGACTGCTAAGTATAAGTCAGACTGCGGTTGGACAGAAAGAAGGATGAAAGTCTAGCTCTGAGTGATGAAGATCACTTGCTGTCCAGGTTTGTGAAAGGTAAGAGAGAAAGGCTCTTCTTACCTCGGCCATGGTGTTCAGCAGGAACTCCTCTCACAGTTAGTTCTCGACATGATCAGCCGTGACCCTGAGATGTTGGAGGTTCCTTCGCACATCTCAGTGCACTGTTGCTTGGGGGACTAAAGTGCTAGTAACCCAGACGCCGAGGCACATTTGCCTCCTAAGTGGCAAAGTCTTCTGGAAACACTGCCCTCCTGCTCCACCGCCTCCTTTTTCTCCCTACCTCCTGTCAGCAGGGTCTGAGTAGAGTAGCCCTCCTTTCCCTTCACAACTAAAACAAGGAAAGAATGTCATTTTGTTCCCTTTATTCCAGCCTTGGTTATAATCTGGCCTCACACTACTCAGTCCCTCTGCTTTTACTCCTCCTCCTCCTGCTCACTCATCTCTCTCTCTCAGCTGCTTTGCCTCCTCCTCCTCCTCCTCCTCCCCCTCTAAAGCCTCCTGCTGTTTTGCTCTCCCTCACTGTACACAGCAGCGGAGGGACCACAGGGATAGAGTGTGTCTGTGTGCACCATGTGACCTATGGTGTAGTAGGATTTCCCCAGCAGCTGCTACACTGTTGTCCACAGAAACTTACTCCCATGCATACAGTAATGCAGGTGAGGGCTGTTGGTGAGCATTGATACGCACAGTCGTTCTCTGCTGCTGCAGGCTGAACGGTTACATTTTAGTTTGCTCATTTTAGTTTCTTACCTTGCATGCATGAATTCTCATCAGCTTTCTCCCCCAAGTCCAAAACACTGTGTTTGGCCGCACGTCTCTCTAAAGTGAGGGAATGTGTGTGTGTGCATCGTTGCTTTCTCTTTCTTTCTAGAATACAAGGCATACATTTAATAACTTATTTTGGGGGAAAAGAAAAACTTACACAAAAATAACATCAGTCCTGTATAAGAGGATGACACTGCTGTATCCTAGATGCACTGACAAGCTCTATTATTGATCCTTTCTCCTAGGCGCTGCTAGATGTACATCGCTGCCCCTAACAAACTGAAACTCAACAAATGTTTAAATTCCAGGTAATATTTGTCTTTTATGTAAACATTTTGTTGTTTATTATGCACAAGCACAATTTTGTACACATTTTCACACCTTTCTACTCAGTAGCACATTTCTTTAAATCACAGCATACAATTTTTATTTTTCTCATGTTGTAAATGTAACCTCACCGTCCAGTCTCTTATTTAGTTTTCTGTCTCTTCAAACCTCCAGTCGGTCGTGGCAGATGGCTGCTTGTACTGAGCCTGGTTCTGCTGGAGGTTTCTTCCTGTTAAAGGGGAGTTTTTCCTCTCTACTGTCGCTACATGCATGCTCAGTATGAGGGATTGCTGTAAAGTCAACGACAACACAAGCCATTGTTTCTGTCTGCTGATTCCAGAGGAGCGAATGCTGCAAGTCAATGACTCCATGAATCTTCTGGGGTTCCTTAGATTGGGAACTTTTTTAATTGATTTGTTTATGATGTATCTTTGATTTTAATTGATTTTCTGTGAAGTGCCTTGAGACGACATCTGTTGTAAATTGGCGCAATATAAATAAACTGATTCTTGATTCTTGATTCTTATTCCTTATTATATTTTACATTATGTTAATCTGAATGCTTTGTACATGTCTCATGCAAAGTTAAGCCTTTTTGCTGCTGGTAGGGAAGACTGTGGTAAGATGAGCCATTTTTCCTATTTAGGATCACCATATGACGGCAAATCTAGTTTAGACACTAACTAACATAACTGGATAAATCAAATAAATTGATTAAAACATTGAGCTTTACATAGAATGTTAACCTTTTTAGCTAGCAGCAATAAAATCACCAACAACACCTGAAAATGTCATAATTCTGACAAGGTAACTGGTTGGTTTTCATGCAGGTCCACTCCTATCACTCTGATCACTCACTCATTCTTACTGTAACACTCATGCTTTCCACTAGTGATCATGCCTATATGACAAACTCTTATACTAGGTAACTTTGCCATTTCACTTGTGTGAAAATGTATCCAGCAATTCATCCCTTACATTCTTTTTCATGACCATAACTGTTTGTTTCACTGATTTTCTCATCTTGCATAAATACCTCGCCTGCTTGTTGAGACCTCGGCTCCTGTCTTTTTGCCTAATGGATTTGTCTCTCTTTCTTCCTGGTATCGACCCTGCTTCTGTACCAACACAAGTCCTGTCTAAGTCCCTGTTATTTTTGGACTAAATTATTCAATTTTAATAAACTGCCAGTGAAATATCATTAAGCTGTGTCAGCTGAAGGAATGGTTTTTCCTCTTCTTTGAATCGTAACAGAACAAAACAAATTAAAATAACTGCTATTCTTGAACGATGCAAAGTCCTGGTATCTCTGCAAGATGACAATTTTTGTTTTCATTTTTGCAGTCCAATGATTATCTGTGGAGCTGTTATGCTATTTTTTATGTTCCTCCAAAGTGGGCAGAACTTTTTCCTCTGTAAAATCAGACAAATATGCCAAAAGGCTGAGATAACGTACCAACGCTTGCTTTTCCCCCCCATCACAACACAAAAGAAACACAGGAACACATATAAATGCTCATTTTATCCTTGAGGAATGAGGAAAAGGATGTCCTGTGGTGTTTCCCATGAGCTGCATAGCTGGAACCTCCCATCCAACAACAATAGGAATGGGCTGGCCAGTCACTGTTCTTCACCTCATAAATCACTTCAGTATTCCTGTTTTCAGAAGAATTCCCTTCTCACTGACACCAACCTTAAAATCTCTGCCAATAACACACTGTTTAAGAAAAAAAGCACTTATGCAAATGCTTCAACGTTCATGGCAGAAATTGATAAATGGCGACATCTGGTGTATGCAAGTAAGAAGTTCACTGTAAAACTTATCTAGCCACATATTTCATGTACTGTACAGCTAAGCCCAGACCTATTGGGGTGGACCCTCTTTTTTAGTGTTTTTGGTTTGGAGCTGTGTGGAAAGGCCAGTGTTAGAAATACACTTGACATGGGTAGGGTTAGGGGAACTGTTATACATAGGTTATACATAAATGCAGCTACTAAAACGATTAATGAGGAGCCCCAGACCCTTGTAAACACCATCCCAACTGTTAGGTATGAAGGTTGCAGCATCATGCTGTGGTTTGTTTTTCTACAGGGACCTGGTGCACTTTGATTAAATAGATGGCATCAGGAGGTAAAAAGAGTATGTTCTATGAAAATACTATCTAAAGAGATCAGTCAGAAAGTTAAACCTCTGGAGCAAGAATGTCTCAAGATGGCCTTAAGCATCCAACCAATGATGCTACAAAGTTTTTTGAAAAACATCGAAGTCAGTGTTTTGTTTTAGTAGTCAACAAATTTGCCTCAGTTTCACCCATTGGGATTGGGGGAGATCCAAAGCTCATGCAAGGACACTTCAAACATTTGATTGAGTTCAAACCCTTCAAAGGAAATGGTACCAAATTTGGAGGAGAACATATTTTGAAGATATTCATACTTAAATACATTACCTAGTTTTTCTTTGCTTATTGGGATACTTAACATTGATTATTCTAACTAAGCTACACCAAAAGAGGTTTAACTTCAGAAAAAAAAATGTTCAGTACATTTTTAGTATTTGTATGGAAACATCTGCTTTTAAATATATTTCTCAAAGAAAGAGGAACCAATACCCAGGAGAAAAAGAGGCTTGGGCTGAAATCGTTCTGTCTATAAGAAATACCTATCTTATCTTCCTTGCCATGGTGATTTTTTCTATCCCTTTACCTCTGTCTTCAGAAAATATTGCCAGAATGTTTTTTGTGAGATGGCCTGGGCGATCACTTTAAATAGAACAAGTCACAGTTGGTTTCTCTCTGCAATAAACCAGTTTAACCTGAATTATCTACCCAAAAAGGAGGACTTTGATTGAAATTTACCCCTTCATAACCTTAAATGTTGCTGTGTGTGTGGTGTCTGTTAGTGGGGGTGGATCGAGGGTTTACTGGATAGCTCCAAATCTACCTCGCCTAGACGAGACATAGGATTAGGGACAAATCCTCTAAGATCTCTGAGCCATCAAAACAATTGCATAATTAATAACAAACATCTGAATGTTAATACAGAAGCTCAATAATTTATTGTGTAATTAAAGCTTGAACTTGGAAGCAATGTCCCCTCTGAATTTGTGTGCTAGACAGCAACACTTCATCTATTTAAGGTATGGGTGACACTGAGTCTGACTCCTTCTACAGCTTCACGCATCCCTAATTATTTTATTTACAGTATACAGAGGTTTATACCGTTTTAAAGGAAGCTGTGTCATTAGTGGTAAGAGCATCTTGATGCCTGGTTCATAAAACTTTAGGAGGTTTTGATGGGTTGTCTTAAGTCAAAGTCTATAAATACAACAATATGGCTATAGTGCTTGTTTCTCCTCTGCATCTTTTCAAAAGGTGTAAAGTTTCTGCCTCGGCTGGATTTGGCAGCTCTGCGGTTCATTCTTTAGGTGGGCTTGGTGTTGCCCTTGTTATAGAGGTCAGTCAGTATAACAAGAATCAAAAATCAAGAATCAGTTCATTTATAAAGCGCCAATTTACAACAGATTTCGTCTTAAGGCACTTTATAAGACAATCAATTCACATCATCATTACAAATCCGTTTGAAAAACTTTTCAATTTAAGGAACCCCAGCAGATTAATCAAGTCATTGACTTGTAGCATTAGATTTATCTTGTTTAAATAAGAAGACTGCAGTCGGCACTCTATATCTTCTTTTGCTCTTGCTTGGATTATGGATTATGTCACTTTCACACTGTAACTCAGTGTTTTTCAACCAGTCTGAGTGATCGTCAGGTGTGCCGTGGAAATTATCTTAGTGAAATTGGATAATTGTTGAGTTTTTTGAAGTGGACATGTTAAGTGCAATTTGAAATAAGAGATATAAAATATGCTAAAAAATACACGTTAATTTGATTCATATTAAAGACACTTTGATAAGAATTGTTATAAATATAATATATGCGACTATAGTTTAATTAGCTTAAATTTTTGGTTGGTGGTG
This sequence comes from Orestias chungarensis, assembly GCA_032876305.1. NCBI lineage: Eukaryota > Metazoa > Chordata > Actinopteri > Cyprinodontiformes > Cyprinodontidae > Orestias > Orestias chungarensis. The sequence goes on along the minus strand of JAVLVB010000589.1, from coordinate 311,258 downwards.
TGCCTCGTAATTCTTTCAATGAAAACAATGTACCTTGGCTCAAAAAAGGTTGAAAAACACTTCTGTAACCAATCGGTAGCTGTTGTGCAGTTGTTAGATTACACTTCTGAGATGAGCCGTTGAGGGACTGGGCTCTGTGGGACGACTCCAGGCTTGGCTTCTCTTGTATGTTGACTAACTCATGGCCTGTGCACAGCACCTTCTTCCACTTCACTGCGTTTTTAAGGGGTCTCCAACCCCAGTCCTCACGACCTACTGTCCAGTGGGATTTAGATTTGTCCCTGCTTCAGCGCAGCTAAATCAAATGATGGACTTACCTGTTTAACATTCCATTAGGTTTGGGAAAAAATCTTTAATTTGAATCAGCTGTGTTGTAGCAAGAATGCATAGAATAGGTTTTAAGATTCTTCTTTTGACATATAAAGCCCTCACTAATAAAGCTTCATCGTATATCAGAGATCTGATTACTCCTTACGTCCCTAACAGAGCACTTTGCTCTCAGACTACAGGTTTACTGGTGGTTCCTAGAATCTCTAAAAGCACAATGGGAGGCAGATCTTTCAGTTATCAGGCTCCTCTCCTGTGGAACCAGCTTCCAGCTTTAGTCCGTGAGGCAGACACCCTGTGTAGTTTCAAATCTAGGCTTAAAACCTTCCTGTTTGATAAAGTTTATAGTTAGGAAGAGGTAGAGAAGACAGTCTAATCCGGTTGGGGGAGGAACTCAGTCTTGACAGATGGTTCTCCTTTGCTCTACCTTCTTCATGTCTCACTCTATAGGGTTAAGTTATTTAAGTTTTTCTATAGTTATGCTGCTATAGGCTTAGACTGCTGGAGCACAATCTGACCACTTCTCTCTCTGCTACTTTCTTCCTAACTTCTACTTAGTTACAGTTATTTCAACCTTGTTAACCTTTAGTTTTCTCTTAGTGTTCTTCTCACCATAGTAACCACACCTTGGCTGGCATTCTGTTAGCTGAGACAGCTTCTTGGATGAGAACATGGGCTGAGATGCTTCCAGTGACGTTCTACAACTGCTGCTATAAACTCTATTATTTCAGTATCCTGTGCTTCTAATTTAGTTTTCTGTTTTTTCAAACCCCCAGTCGGTCGTGGCAGATGGCTGCTTGTACTGAGCCTGGTTCTGCTGGAGGTTTCTCCCTGTTAAAAGGGAGTTTTTCCTCTCCACTGTCGCTACATGCATGCTCAGTATGAGGGATTGCTGTAAAGTCAAGGACAACACAAGCCATTGTTTCTGTCTGCTGATTCCAGAGGAGTGAATGCTGCAAGTCAATGACTCCATGAATCTGCTGAGGTTCATTAGATTGGAAACTTTTTCAAATTGATTTATTTATGATGTATCTTTGATTTTAATTGATTTTCTGTAAAGTGCCTTTAGACGACATCTGTTGTAAATTGGCGCTATATAAATAAACTGATTCTTAATTCTTGATCTAAAACCTGCAGGAATGTAGATTTAGGAAACTTAGTGGGTGCAGGTGTGATATTCTGTTGTCCTTTATTCTAGTCTTAGTTATTTTAGCTACATTTAGTCTATCCTGTGCTTATATTTGTCCCCTTTATATTACTGTTAAATATTACATGCTATTTCTGTCTTTCTCCCCCATGCGTCAACATACTTTTACACCTCATCCTCTTAGCAGAGGTGCAATTTAACAGATCATTTATGTCTGACAAAGTCATACAAAGTAGTTCATAGCTGTGTGAAGATTAAAAAGTTGTATTTTCATCTCTGAAAATCATAATGTTGCAAAGCGTTAGTATGTACATGTATGTTTTGATTCATTTGTAACAAAGTTAGACCTCCATGCAAGGGCCTACAGCACCATTTTCGGTACATCAAATGTCCATAAGGGGTAGCTGTATACTACTTTCTCAGACGTGAATGGATGAAGTGTTCCTTTTTTAAATATTACTCTTTTTTACGCCAATTATGCCATTTAATTCCCATTTAATTTCCCTTTGAGATAAATAAAGTAGTTTTGAATTGATTTATCTGATTTAGCTGAAGCTAAAAATTTCTCATTTAGAATCTACAAGAAAACCGCTTACAGTAAGTCAACTACATTTACATCCCAGACATACAGCAATCAAACAGCAAAACAATAACTTCATCTGCAATGTGATTGTAAAATGAAAATTTTTGTCAACTGTTTTTGACAGGGGTTTCATTTGATTTAATCAGAAAATATCTCAATCAAACACATAAATGAAAGTTTATACTTCCGTTATGATAGATATGATAGAGGTGGAATAAACTTTCCTTTATCTCTGTCCTCTTTGCTTCTTCTCTGGATCAATCACACCTCCTTTTTAATTCTTTTGGGACTTAAGGTGGTTGCACTTGAGGCATTTCTTCAGCTTTTGTGATGTTACTCAGCAGCTCCATTTGTAAAATTATGTATTATAGTAAATGTCCAAAAGTAAGAAAATAGCTGCAAATGTCTTACAGACACATTTACAGAAGTTGGAAAGAACATTTTTCGAAAAATGTAATATCCCTGCCAGAATCTATATATGAATTATTTGTATTTTTGTTGTTACATTAAACATTAAACCTATAATTTCCACTTTGTTCTTTTGGTTTATTTACTTGAACTAGACGTGACTGAAAATACTTTCCTCCAGTGGAGTAAGAGCATCTTTACAGCTGAATCTTTCAACGGTTCTCTGAAACAAAGCATGTTTACAAGTTAATACAAGTAGATAGACACACACAAAAAAAGCTGTGAGTCAGAAGCAGTCTCACCTCCATCCCTGTCAGATGCTCCTCTGGGGATTTCATGAAGAAAAGTTTGTAGAGTTTGTATCTCAGAATAAGACTGGAAACATAAAAAAAAAAAATCAAACACCGGACCACAAGACTTGTTTGTTATATTCAGCTTAAAGTGAAATAAAAGAAGTACGTGTTACAAGTGTTAGCAAAAGTATTCATACCCCTTTAACCGTTCCATACTTTGTCACATTATAAGCATGAAACATAAATAGATTTCAATGGAACGTTTTCTGAAAGAGCAACACAAAATAGTTTACATTTGTGATATGAAAGAAAATTCTACATACAAACACTTTTTACAAGAAACTTACTGAACAGGTCTGTGTGAAAAAAAAGAAAATAATTTTCATCACTTTTTATACCGAAAAAATTCATCTGTTTGTTTCAACAGAAATATAATGTAAATATCTTTTTACAGAACTCCATGGTATCAGAAACTTGAATTAGAACCTTCCTGATTCTAATGAGCAGTCACTGAGGCATGCTGCCTGTCAAGGGGCGGCGTTCAGCCTCTCTGTGAGGAGCATACACAGTTACACACATACACTCACTCACACAGATACACCAGCGCTGGCACACACACATCCATCTCATCATCCTTTCAGTTCTGTTAGTGTTTGGTCCCCTCTTTAGCTCCATAGATCTGCCTCATCTTTCTCCATTGGAGCAGCCCAGCTCAGGGTGCACACTTGGTAGGCTTTCACTTTGTTTTCATTCAAAAAAAATTTCACCCACTAGGTGTTGCAGTGTCTGGTGTACCAGCCACACCCCTGTGGGCCACCTTGACGGTTTGCTATCCTCAACTACTCCTGGAAGTTATGTAAACAAGACGCTGTGCCCGTGCCCCTCCCATCCAAGTGACATCTGTGGAACTGTTCACAAACAGACCCATTCTACACTGCCGTCACCTCAACTTCAAGCTCTATCCTGTCAGGGATAAAGTGTGAAATGTCTATTTTCCCCTCACCTCTTCCTAATGTGGCATTTTCCTCCTCACGTAAGGGCAGCTCTTGTGATGGATGCGCCTCAAGATGGGCCAGCATCTTTGGATAGTGCATGGCCTCAGCCACCTGTCTACCCATGTATGTACTGTGATATCTGTCGGGATGGGTGTACTGGAACTGCAATTTTGTTCGTGCTCATGTACCCTCATGTGATGCGAATGACAATAAATTAATCTTGAATGAATCTTGGTGAAAAAGGTGTTGCCTTCCTTAAATAGGAAGAGCATGAAACGTTGTGACATGGCCTGCAGGTGTTTTGGGAATTTGTATGAATTATGCTCAATTAAGAGCTATTTCAGAGAAACCTTCCATTATATGATGTAAAGCAGGCAAACAATATGTGTAGGTTGATATTAGATGTAAGGAATTGTGGTCTTTGCTGTTTATTTTTCTTTATTTGCCTGTCTTTGTGTCCTGGTGATTGTGTTTAGTGGAAGGGGCCTAAGGTATAAAATGAATGATTCTCTCATTGTGGTGAGAGATATTTGGGGATGACACAGGGGGCTTGTATGCTCTGCTGATTATTCTGACCATACCTCAAAGGGAGAATAAAGTCTCAACTGTTTTAATTTTTGGCTTGCCGACAAGTTTTTCATTTAAATGATAAGAACCCTGTTAAAGTACCTCTGTATTAGGCATTATTACCCAACACAGTTAAGTACAGGCAGTTTCTTTGCTGTTCTTTATTTTTGGAGTTGTCTTTGTTAATCTGATATCAAGTCTGTGTTTTTGTTAATCTAATAATCTAACAGCTGAAAACTCCTGGAACTATATAAAAAGTGAATCAGCCAGAGATGCCCTGCTTCTATGTCTGCCTTTTACTCTCAGAGACTGGAGCAAAAATGAAGTAAGCCATCATTACTGTCCTTGTGCAACAATTTAAACAATCATTGTTTAACTATTAAGGTTGTGATTATCTCTGTGAATCGCACACATCGTTAGAATCTAGGTTCAGTTAAAATATTTTGGTGATTAGTTGGGTGAAATGAACACACTCACCTTTTTGTAAGGTAGCATATCAGCGCTGCAGCTTCATCTTTGTCAAAGAGTGAGGCGGCTTGTTCTTCAGAGGGTGAACAGTGGCATGCATCAGCTAGTGCTTTCATAAACAGCACCAAGTTATCCACTAAACTCATCTGTTTCTCTATTACAGGAAGACAAATCACAAATAACCAGTAATCCAGTTATTAACCAGAAAAGAAAATGTAGAGCCTTTGTCAAGAAAGCAACAAGAATTAAAAATCTGTTAAACATTTAGTTTGTTTTCTAGGCCAATACAAGAGATGGAAAAATAAAGAAAGTCTGCAAATTAGCAGATCCTCGTAACATATCTCATCTAAACTATTTAGCAAACAATAAGAAATTGCATCCTCTTATATTTCTATAATTTAACATGGTGGATAACATATTTTTTTAAATGTGAAGTGGAGATAAATATGTAACATATTACACCGTGCCAATACTTGCTTGAAGAACCAAAGTTCTGCCTATCGCACCTCTTAGGTTCTCCAGCAGCATGTGGAGTGCAGCCATGGTGAAACACGTCTGTGCGGCGGTAAACTTGGTCTCTTTAGCCCACCAGAACCCAGACAGATAGTACTGAAACAGGACAGCTTCCCTGATGCAGGTACGGTGGTTTGTAAAACCCATTATGTTTTCCATCTTTCTACAAACAAAGGATAGATTTAGATTAATCCTGTCAAAACAGAATTGGATTATTCACACATCTCTGTTTGAGACTAATTATATTCTTATGACTTTAGAAAATGGACAGTAGATGACAATATTCTTATAGAAGCGCTTAAACCAACTGTAGGGATAATAAAAACAGCACTAGGTTGATTTAAATCATATTTATCTGAGAGATTTCAGTGTATTCATGTAAATGATGATGATTTTCTTTACACTTCAGGGTTGCTTGTGGAGTACAACAGGGTTCTTTACTAGGGGCCATTTATTTTTACCATATATATGCTTCCCAAGAGTAAAACCATCAGACAACCTGGTAAAAAAAAAATTACTGTTGTGTTTATAATACAAAACTATATCACGAAAACTATGTCACGAAATGGATAATGACTCGAGCAGAGGTGGATTGCGGAAAGAAATAATGATTTATTGATAGGATGAATACTGACATAGAACCTGAACAGAGAATAAATAATGCGGCACAGAGGTGGAAAACAAACCAAGGAGAAATGCGGGACAAGAACTACACCATAAACAAAGAACAAACCTAATGAACAAATGAAGAGGAGTGCAGAAACTAAGAAGCAACGAAAGAAACAAAACAATGAAATAAACAGACAACCGGAAGAGCACGGAGGACACGGAATAGAGAGAGACCAGCACAGAGAACCAGGCAAGCAGAAAGGGGAACTTTCTGGGAAGGGTGGAGAACTGGAACACGGAAGGAGACCAGGGGAACGACGAGAGGTAAGGCAGTGTACAAGACAGCGAATAGTGAATGAGAGAACCAGACTTGAGTACTTAGGAGAAGGAGGTGGAGCAGTGGAAAAGATGAACAGATAATTAGAAACAAGTGTAAGTGATAATGAGATTCAGGCTGAGGAAAATACCAGAAAGAGAGCGGGACAGAGAGACAAAGCAGGGGAACTGGAAGTGAAAATAGAACCAAAGAAAACAATAACTTATTAAACTAAACAGAGAACTAAAACACAGATCATTACATATTTAAATTATTTACATATAATTATATAAATGCTCAAAAATCAATTCAGTTTTGTCGATTACAGTTATGTATTTAGAAATATAAATGTGGGTGACTATACACCTCTTGCTTACACATTCTAACAAGACAAAAGTTTCCATCTTTGGACTAAAACCTGTGAAAAAGAAACTTCTTAGTCAGGATGGCATTAATTTAAAAAGTGAAGAATTTCAGTGCTAAACTACTGTCACTTTTTACTAGCAGGAAGTTAACAAAATGCAGTTAAACATTCACCGTATGTTGATCCAAAATTCTGCAGAAAGGGTTTTGATGAAAATGATACAGCAAGATCATACATTCCCTATTTTAGCTACCCTTTGTTGGCTCCCAAACCCAGAATACAATTTTTGCTTTCCTTCTTATTGTCAGCAGGAGTCTTGTTCTAGTCACTTCCTCAGGTATCCAGTAGGGGTCACCAGTCCTCGGATGATGGAGCTTCCTTCACAGGTGCATCTGGTTACCTCGGACAAGCTGAGGCAGTATAAGAGGAGTGGGGAACCAGCTACTCGTCGCCTGAGTATTATCAACTACTGGTAAACTTATCCTCAGTGCCCCCTGCGTTCTATACTCTAGTGTTTCTAGTCTTTTGAATCTCTTGTTGTTACTGGTACCTCGATAGAATTGTTTTAGAGTTTCTTATGAAACATTTTGTGTTTTTGCTACCCACCTCTCTCACCATCTACCCTTATTGTGTCTGCGTCTCAGGTCCTCCTTCTCATCTACCAATCCTCTCACAGTTATCTCTCTGGTCTCACTTACCATCTGGTTCCAACTCCTCTTTGCTGAAGCTCGATCTGTCCGCTCCAGCATCATCACCATCAGCTGCTCTGACCTCCTCTGGATCCAACATCAACCTCATCTCCGGAAAAGACTCCCTGCTGACTCCTCCCTGGCGACTCAAGATAACCATCCCAGTAAGATCGTTCCTTTCATTCATTCCACTCACACACGACTGAACTCACCTCACCTGTCCTCACCCTCAGAAGTTCCCGGTCTCCCACGTCATTGATGTCCGTTGTTTTCTTGCCGTTCCCTGCTGCCTCGCTGTTTCCTGTGTCTCACCATACCTACAGTTCCTGTTGCTGATTTCTGGATTCCCTCTTGCCATATCCACCTTAACAATAAACCTTTGTAAACCTCTCCTGAGAGTACTTTGTTTATGTGGGTCCGAAGAATAAACAACAGCATGACAGAATACTCAGGCCAAACAGACCCACAGGAGACTCTCAGGAGAATAGTTACAGACCAGGCAACCATGCTCAATTCCCACGAGTCCGTCCTCCGATCCCTCTCCGAACAACAAACCACAACTAATCAGACCCTGGATCAAATCACTTTCCTTTTGCAGAACTTTGTCCCCAAGGCCGCTGATCTCATTCCTCCTCCGTATGAGGGCGCTACAGGATCCTTTACTCCGTCCCCTTCACATCCGTATACCGAAGTTCCGGTTCCGGGTTCTCGAGGGGTTTCACTTCCGGTTCAGGAGCGGTATTCCGGAAGTGCTGGCGGTTGTGAGGGGTTTCTGATGCAGTATTCATTGGTTTTTTCCTATTCCCCTAGATCGTTTCTCAATGATGATGCCAAGATAGCGTATGTAATCGGACATCTGTCTGGCACTGCGTTAAAATGGGCTGAGTCACGTTTTCTAAGATATCTAAAGTTCAACTTATCCTTTAATGATTTTAGAGAGGAATTTCTAAGAAATTTCGGTTTTGAGACCGATTATCCGACGGTAGCCCGGAGGATACATAAGATAAGACAGGGTTCCAGGACCGTGGCCGAGTTCGCCATTGAGTTTCGTACACTGGCGGCTCGGTTGGGCTGGGATCCTCGCTCCCTTAAGGATACTTTTCGTCGCGCTTTGAACGAACCCTTGCAGTATGAATTCGCTCTTCCTGATGAACCCCATACGTTAGAGGATTTTATTTCTCTAGCAGCTCGTATTGATGGTCGTCTGAGAGAACGAGGTCATATAGGTGCTAACCATAGAACATCTGTTGGTCGTGCCTCCACAGCCGTTCAGCCTTCATTCCAGCCTCCTGTTGCCCCTCCTAAGGCAATCCCCGAGCCTCGTCGACCATTATCCCCGGGACCGGAACCCATGCAGGTCAGACGAACCAGATTAACCCCGGAGGAATGGCAACGGAGACTTAGATCCAGAGAATGCCTCTACTGTGGAACCCCAGGTCACTACATTGAAGTTTGCCCCTCTCTCCATAAGGAAGCTCCCCGACAGGGTCCGTCTGTAAAGTCTAGATTTCAGATGGACCCAATCACCTGTTCTAGTCAGTCCCGTCTATTGTTCCCAGCCACTCTAGTAGACAACCGCAAAACTCACAATGTTTCCATACTCATCGATTCCGGATGTGAGAGATCCCTTATAACCCAAGCTCTAGTAAATCAGCTCAAACTACCCAGTTCCACCCTCTGTAGCCCACTTCAAGTTTCTGCGTTGGATGGTCGATCCCTTACCACCATAACCCATATCACCCAGCCTTTGCAAATAACCCTCTCTGGAAACCATACCGAAGTCAGATCATTGTTAGTTTTCTCCTCAGAACAACCCAACATCATCTTTGGTTTTGACTGGCTAAGAGAACACAATCCCACAATAAACTGGTCCGATAGCACTATTTCCTCTTGGTCATCTCACTGTCTCTCGTCATGTCTCCAGGCTGCCGTTCCTTCCAGCCCGCCCCTAGAGGATGTCTCCATCGACTCTCAGGATCTCAGTAAGATCCCGATGGAGTACCTAGATTTGAAACAGGCCTTTAATAAAGACAAGGCCTGTTCACTACCACCCCACAGACCATATGACTGCGCCATCGATCTTCTTCCCGGAGCCCCATTACCGTCTAGCCAACTTTACAACATTTCCTTAAAGGAGCGTGAGTCGATGGAGACGTATATTAATGAATCCCTTGCCTCTGGGATCATTAGATCCTCATCTTCCCCATTAGGGGCGTGGTTGTTTTTTGTCACTAAGAAGGATGGTTCGCTCCGACCCTGCATTGACTACAGAGGCCTCAACACCATAACCATCAAGAATAAATATTCCCTTCCTCTCATCACCGCCGCCTTTGAATCCTTTCATCAAGCCACCATCTTTACTAAACTGGATCTACGGAATGCTTATCATCTTGTCATGCCTTTGGGTTTGTGTAACGCTCCCTCTGTTTTTCAAGCCTTAATCAACGGTGTCCTCCGAGATTTTTTGAATGTTTTTGTTTTCGTGTATCTTGACGATATTCTCATTTTTTCCAAAGATCCAGAGGAGCACAAATCCCATGTCCGCCAGGTCCTCCAATGTCTCTTGCAGAACCGTCTTTACATCAAGGCCGAGAAATGTGAGTTCAGTAAAACTTCAATCACATTTGTCGGGTTCATTTTTGAGAGCGGACAGATCCGAGCAGACCCTTCAAAAGTACTTGCCGTCACTAACTGGCCCATTCCCAACTCCCGTCGACAACTTCAACGTTTCCTAGGTTTTGCTAACTTTTATCGTCGTTTTATTAACAATCACAGTCAGACCGTTTCCCCACTCACAGCACTCACCTCTATCCATAAGACTTTTTCTTGGACTCCCGAAGCCGACCTAGCCTTCAACAAGATTAAAACCATGTTCTCTCAAGCCCCAGTCCTTATTCAGCCAGATCCACTTCGCCAATTCACCTTGGAAGTAGACGCCTCCGACCTGGGAGTGGGAGCCATCCTCTCTCAGAGATCGGAGGAGGATAACATTCTCCATCCTTGTGCTTTCTTTTCCCGACGTCTTTCTCCCCCTGAACGCAACTACGACGTGGGAGACCGTGAACTATTAGCAATCAAACTAGCCCTAGAGGAATGCCGTCACTGGTTGGAGGGTGCAAATCAAGAATCAAGAATCAGTTTATTTATATAGCGCCAATTTACAACAGGTGTCGTCTCAAGGCACTTTACAAAAATCAATTAAAATCAAGGATACATTCTAACAAATCAATTTGAAAAAGTTTCCAATCTAAGGAACCCCAGCAGATTGCATCGAGTCATTGACTTGCAGCATTCACTCGGCAATGGCTTGTGTTGTCGTTGACTTTACAGTTTTATTACAGCTACCTTAAGAGCCTCTGGTACATAACCATTCACTAATGACAAATTAAGCATTTCCAAAATGGGGTTAATAATAATAGGAAATACTTCTTTAAACAATTTAGTCGGGATTGGATCCAACATACAAGTTGAAGGCTTAGATGAAGAAAGTATTTTTGAAAGCTCAGAAGGCTCAACTGGAGC
>JAVLVB010000589.1:279245-291393 GCA_032876305.1 Orestias chungarensis | reverse complement strand
CTAGCTCGTAGTCCTGGCTCATCACCTCGGTTCCTTTGTCTCCTTCCGTGTTGTGCGTCCTAGTGATTGTCTCCTGTGTACCTCCCCCCGTGATCGTTATTGTTTATTGTTTTGTAGTCTGTTGGTTTAGTTCTTGTTTCCCGTGTTGGTGTTTGTTTATTTATTTAGTGTTTTTGGTTGCGTTACATTTGGGTCCGGTATTTATTATTTTCCGTCTTGTTGTCATTTTTAGTTCCGCCTCCGCGCCCTTAGTTTTCCTCCCGCATGTTTACGTTGTTTATTGTTCCGTGTGTGGTTCCTGGTTCCTTTCGTGCTCTGTTCAAATTCCTTCCCTCAATAAATTTATCATCACTCTACTTCACCTCTGCTCGAGTCATTTAAACCCAGCCTGACACAGAGTTTCAGAAAAAAGTTTGATAGCCAAGGCTATTCCCAATCCCTCAGAATTTTTAATTTATTACCTCAATGACTTTGCACCTTGGTAGACCTCTAAGTCCAGAAAGATTCCATCCACTGATGCCAAAACCACGTTCTTTATGCCAAGTGGATTTGGTTTGGATGGTACATAATGTCTGAACGGACACGTTACAGTAAATAAGATCATCTGCTGATATATTGAGACACATTCTGGTCTCACCTGAAGGTGGCCGTCACTGACACTGATATTTATAAATGGCCTCAACCACCAGAACAAAGTCAATGTCTATCTTGCCTCCTAGAACACCATTTTCAAGGATAACCTTCATATTGCTCCTCTATCTATAAAAAGGATCAAGTGATATTGTTTCACTGATGACCAGGATATGCTAATTTAAATAAAATTAGAAAACCGGCTAATGATTTATTTATCTTGCTAGATAATTGAATAAATATACCACTTTTTGGAACTATTTATGCTTATGGATTGTTTTAGATATTCACACATGTATCTAAAGGGAAAATACACCTTACATAACTTACATAACATAAATTCTTACAAATTCAAAATGGCTCATCCAACAACATGGCACAAACAATAATGAAATATAGTCCCAATGTCCTTATATGAGTAGCTACTTCATCTTTACCGACATTGTAATTTGCTAGAAATGCAAACATTTGTCAAACTTTCATGCCCCAAGAAGCTTAAGGTGTAACTGTGTCTAAATACACTGGATTCAAGTCTGAAATATTTTTGTCGTTTTTATTGACTATAATCAAGATTTCTACTGGATTTCCCGCCATCCTGTTTTAAAAACAAACTGAGTAATGTCATGATATGACCACTAGGCGGTGCCAACAGGTCAACGTTAAAAAAAAGAGAAGCAAAAATTCACTGTCCTCACATCAGGAGACAGGATTTCATGGGGATAGTGTAGCTTCACTATTAGCTGTAATAACAATAATGACTTTAATTGAATCCTTCTCAGTCAGATTGTCTTATTTCCCCTATGTATCAGGAGAGGGTTACTCACTGTAAAAGCTCCTCTCTGCTTTCCTCATGCAGATCCTGAATTAGTTGCTCTGGCAACACGTCCCATGTCAGGTACACTGAGTCCTTCTGTGGAAGAGACAAAGTCTTTGTTTGTCTAGAAAACAAACAAACAAAAAAACAAGAAGCAAAGCAGAGCGATTAAGCACAGCTACAATCGGAAACCTTCATGGCTTATTTCCGACGCTCCGTTTCTGGCGCTTCTCCTGGAATGTTGCGCCTGTGGTCGTCATGACAACGGACGTTGGAACGGACGCAGTTCTTACTGACCTCTTAAAAGCAAACTCAATGTTTGCTTTGGTCTGTTCATCATTTCTACGCCCTTCTTTTGCATGTTTTCCTTTTTATTTTACCTTTTGTGCATCTTTGGAATTTCCGCAGTTGCTCAGTTAATTCTTTTGAAAATAGCTTTTCATTGAATAATTGCATTAAATCTTTACAACACAATATCACTAAGAGTCAATTTTCTTGTCATTAATAAAAACAAATGCTTTTCTCAGATGTCTTATAGGTCTGCACCCTTTCTTACTCTAAAGCATCAGCCCAGCTAAACAGTCCAATAGAGCCTCAAATGTCATTTACTCTTTTTAGGACATATTTATAGATAAAAAACGTTTTTATAAATATGTACTAAATGTTATAAATAATCACCATTTAAGTTATATACTTGAGGTTTTAAAATATATAAAAAATGATGAATACATTTCAGTCCTTAGGATTCTATTTGTGGGGAAATTAAAGTCATATTTCTGATACTTTAATCCGCAAACGGCTAAACCTGATTTTTGTTATGATATCTATATTTAAAACCTTTAGGTGTGTCTGTACTCTGTTTAGTTATGTTTTAAGAGCCATGCAAGCAGAGCTGGAGACCCAAAGAGTGGCTCTAAAGCCAAACAGGTATTTGGGGCTATTCTCTTCTGGAAAAAGGTGAATTTATTTATTTGAAAAACTCTCTTTTTCTTTTCAATAGCAACCATTCCCTCAGTAGATGATTATCAAGAAATAAACGAGTTTTAGAGATATGTGGAAGATCCCCCCCCCCCTCTGCTGTGCGTCACTCGCGGCGCATCCTCACATATAACGGAACCACCTCCATCCTGAGCTGGACTAAGGAGCTCAGCTGACAGGAGAAGAAACCACGGCAGGTGAATCAGCCTCTGGGTTGGTGCTTTGAGGAGGAAGCTGCGTCAGCAGGACACAGATCTGCTCCCTCTGCGCATCTTTGGCTCATCTAAAGTCGGTCAGCCATATCTGAATGGGAACAAGGAAAGCAAAAGAGCATCTCAGAGGGTTCTTGTTCTCTTGCTGGCTGCAGCCGCCCACGCTGATGTGTCACGCAGAGCTCGGTAGAAGATCTCAGCCAGGCATGCATTTTCTGCCCTGACCACATCCGGATGGAGTCGGTGGACCGAGGCAGCCAGCAGCTCCAGGAGGCGTCCTGTGTTTCATCCTCATCCTCAGGACAGAACACTAAGCCCTGCTGACTCTCCTCATCCATGGATCTGGTCCACGCAGGTTAGGGAAGGGCGTGGCTGCGTGGCTCTCACTTCACACCCCAAAGGGCCAGTTGACTAAAATTGATGGTAAGTATTTCTTTCTGCTTCTCTCAGTTCTAAACAAACATTTTCATTAACACCCTCAGTTAAAGATGCATTCCAACACAAAGCAGCTTATTGCTTGTGTGCTTTCAGTGGAAAACAGCTGAAATGGATTCATAGAATAGAGATGAGCAAATGTATTTGTAGATATTTCATTTTTGATTAGCATTTTGTTTAAGCACATCTACTCAAGCAGCCTCTGTCAGTGGTTGATGTCCATTATTTGCGGATCTCCGTATTCACAGATTTAGAATTTGAGTTGTGACTCCAAATTACTTTGGCTACTCATGGATTTTTCTGAAACATTTAAAAGAAAATGCAATTAGGGGAGCTAGGATACCTTGACACAAAGCTACTTGTAATCCCATTGACTGGTATTTGCAACCATTCATTTCCCTCAATGGTGACTGGCTGTACCAGCAGGACATAAGGAAGACTGTAGATGGTATCTTGGTATTGCTAACCATTTCCAGTGTGAGTATCAATGCATATCAAGGTGATTGTGTTGCTTATACTATTGAAACAGGCTCTTAAAAGAAAAGTGAATGTAAAGTATTTGTAGATTTTAGGTTTTCACAGGCAGCTGTGATCCCTTACGCCTAAAATTTAGACTTGTGAGCTGCCAGAATAGCTCTTGCTGATACTTTTTTGTATACAAGATTATGTGGCAGGGGTAACCCAGACATCTGTCTATCATGTGATGCATTTGAGGTCTATTTTGGGGAATCCCAATAAATTCCTAGGCCAGAAGGTTTGCAACGCAGTCACTCTAATCCAATCTTATAGTAAGACTTTTTCATATGTTCTCCTAAAGAATATAATTTGTGTTGGCATCAATTGTTTGAGGTCCTTAAGAAGCAGAGCCTAGACCACTATCACTGTTGCACCGTTGTCCTGTCAATCATATCATATTCTCTCTATTTGATTAGCAGTGATTTTGGTCTTGACCCATTGAATGTCTTTCTGGGTTATTTTTTAGTTGTTTAGGATGAATTATCTTCCATTAGTTTGTAATTTAATTGGCTGGACACTCCTGGGAAAGTTCTCCACCTTTCTATATCTTCTTCAGTTGTCGCTTTTTAAAGGATTCATTGATTATTATCCTCATATCACTTCACATTTACATTTTTTTTGGCTAATAAATTCTCTTTACATGTGCTCAGAATGTTTAGCTTTATCAAGATTTAGCTGTTATTGCTGGTTTCTCTAACATCCCAGCAGATGTTTTAAGCACATTTAAATGAACGTATTTGTTTTTAATTTGGATTTTAACAGTGGTGAAACACTGGATTTGTCTTGCACTGTTTTATAATTGATGTATTGATAAATTGTTTGCAAATCTTCCCTAACTCGACCCTAAGGTAAGCAGTTAAAAAAAATAAAAATAAAAACATGACAGCAGTAGCTTAAGTGTGTTACATTCCAGAGAAGAAGAAAGTTCAATTTTAGCTTTAATTTCTGCTGGTATGACAAATATCATGGAGCTGGTGGCCTCTGTTCAATTGGTCAAAGACCTTTATAATCTAAAAGATGAGTTTATTCATCACAGCAGAGGCATCAACCACAAGAAGCTGAAAGTGACTCCGCACATGGTCGGTCAGCTGAGGAAAATCCAGTTCCTGTGCCCGTGCCTGTGTGTGTACGGTATACTTTACTGAAACTGAAAAGCATTTAAGGCGTCGTGCTCGACCTAATTGATGGTTTATTCAGTGGAGCATGATGAGAAACCCGTTTTTTTACTGCAAGGATGTGAACGAAGGGAGATATGACAGTATCTGGAAAACACAGGGCCATGAAATATAGAGGAAAGCCGAGTTAACGTTGTCATAAAGACAAAGCCACCTTCGGTTTTGATTTCTGGCTACACAGAAATCCTCCTGAAGGTGCATATTTTGTTAAAAGAAATTTAGAATATGCTATTTTAGTGTCTTGTGTAACCCATTCAAAAGGTGAAGATTAATAAACAGTATTAGGATATCACCATTTATTACAACCACTGCCCTTCTGTTTGTCGCTGTAAAGGACCGAGATGCTGCAGAAACGTGGCTGAAATTACAGAATAAGGAGAATAAGAAGCTAAAAATGAAACAAAGAAAACACCACAGACAACAAACAGATTAACAACAACCAGAATGAACTAACCAAGCAAGACTAGACAAAAATATTTAAATACTAAAAAGAAATCTAAATGGGAAGATGTTTCAAATATTAATTAAAGGGAAGGGAACAGAATATGGCAATACCTAAACAACAAGGACATTAGCCAAAATACAAACCCAAATCAAAACTCAATAAAGTAGTTGGTACTAGTAGTTGTAAAGCATACTTGGAAGGACGACTGCTTGTCCGGTTCTGCCATGGTTGACAGTTTAGTAAGAGAGCACAGGCATAGAAAGATGTGGAGCAGAGGAAGGAAAATACAGGGTAGGATATTGGTAGAATATCCTATTGGGAGAATAGTGGATGCTCTCTAACAAGCCAGGTCTTCATTTTCCCTAAAGATAGTCAGCGAAGTGCCTGTTCTCACAATGTTGTGTTGGTCATTTCACATTCATGGAACAACACTTTAAATTTTTTTTTTCAAGTGCAACGGCTTGGATATCTTTATATTTTTCAAACCTGCTGGATTGTAAAGAGTGTGGAAGTGGGGGTGGGGGTGGGTTTATGTTTATGCATTTAGCAGGCGCTTTTATCCAAAGCGACTTAAGAAGTAGGCAGTAGCGAAGGGTCTTGTCTGCTGTTGGTGTAGCCCAGGCCCAGATTTTAACCCAGGCCACCAGTCTGAAAGTCAGTTGACTTTCCAATTGAGCTATCCAGCTGCCCTCTGTGTGGTGGGTGGGATGAGTGTGTGTTTGCGTCTCTTCCTTGCGGGATGGTATTGGTGGGGCTGGAGGTGTGTGGTCCTGGGCCCATGTTCCCATCCAGAGTGGATGCAGGGAGTACCCCCCACCCCATCTTCTCTTCTCCCCAGCCACCTCTTGGTCGACCGGTGGGTATTCAGGTTTCAACTCTGCCGTTGTTTAAATCCAGGCTGAAAACAGCCTTATTTAACTGTGCATATAGCAACTGAGTATTATTATTATTATTTTATTTTTATTTTTATTTTATTTCTTTTAAATTCAAAACTGATTTTATTGTTTCATTTTCTGGTCTTTTATCTTATGTAAAGCACTTTGAATTGTCTTGTACACGAAAATGTGCTATACAAATAAACTTGCCTTGCCTTGCCTTGCCTTGCCTATTCTCCTGGGATGGTGGTGGCTCTCGGGGGCGGTCACAGCTGCCCTGGGTAGGGTTGTCTTTGGCCCCCCTACTGTCACCTGGTGGCGGCTGGGAGATGGGGGGGCCTTTTCAGACCATCTGGTCCCATCATCCGGGGGCAGCGCCTCTGCTCCCGGTCTTACACATCTTATTCCCCTCTCCTCTCCTCTCCTCTCCTCTCCTCTCCTCTCCTCTCCTCTCCTCTCTGGATCAAGTCCACAACACTCACCCACATACTTAGGGTCTTTGGGGGAGAGGTGTGGTTTCTGGAGTGGGGTGAAGTAGTCCTTTGCCGCACTCGATGAACCACTCTGCACAGATTAGTCACTATTACATACCACAGTGGTCTGCGGATTTGGGGCGGTGGTGATACCTTGAGTGACTGTGTGAGTGAGTGAGTGAGTGAGTGAGTGAGTGAGTGAGTGAGTGAGTGAGTGAGTGAGTGAGTGAGTGAGCGAGTGAATGAGTGAGTGAGTGAGCATGTGTGATTGTGTATGAATGTGGTTGGGGCTGGGTCTGTGACTAGATGTCCTCTGCCTTCCGATGCTATTCCCGTGTGTGCCTCACTGCTTGCTTTTGCACTCATCTGTGGACGGACTTGGCCCTGGGGTGCAGTGCTGGGGGCACAGGAGCTCGATCCGCCGTGGGTGGCTGTCTGGGGTCGCCTGTCCCTCTCGGGTGTCGGGGGGGGGGGCTCTCTGCTGGGCGCTGGGGGCGCTTGGGTGTTTGGGCCCTGGCCCGTGCCTGGAAAGCCGGGGCCTGGCGGGACGGGTAGGGTGCTGCTCCTGGTACTTTGGGGGCTCTACTCCGCAGCCGCGGGAGGCTCTGTTTGTTTGTTTTTGTTATTGTTTGTTTGTTTACTTGTTTCTATTTGAACATTGGTCACTATTTATATGTTCCCTTTCTCTCTGTGCACCCCCCCACCCCTAAGTCATGTTTAGCTTTAGAATTTATATAATACCTCGGAAATCAATAAACGATTAAGGTATGGGAAGCAAGGGAGGCTCTATATTTTTAAAGCCTCACTTGGAAAAGAAAATCCGTTAAGCACAACTGTGGCAGCCAGAAACTCATTCCATTGTGTTAAAGTTGATGGTAGCTCTAGTGGTGAAAACTTAGCAATATTAGGTACCCCTCTTTTCTGATACAGTTTTACATATGCACATACAGGATAAGGTGCAACTGCGACACTAACACATGTGGATCATGTGGTTATAAAGAATTGAAAGCGGCACAATCACCTAATGTCAAACATGTATGGGTGAACAATTTATTATAACAAATGAATGTAAATACCTTTAGTTGATCTTGAATTTAAATCAAAGGTTTATAAAAAAAATACAAATGACTAAAACATTAATTTACTATATACGAGACATATAAGGAACTGCTTGTTACTCCATGTTACCAAGATAGTTATACAAGCTTTGTTTCATTAGTTTTGAGCTCATTGTTTAAGTAGTTAGGGGGAGGCCGGTGTTGCTTTGGTAATTCCCTCCATAAAAAAAGTTAAAGAAACCCTTTATATAAAAGCTAATGCAGTATCAGTATTGTTTTAACCTGTTGCTAAGGTTTTAATTGTTTATTTCTGTTGCTGTGGGTAACTACTTCCTCTCTACAGCTCTTACATCCATTTGTCATCTATTTCTTTTTTATAAAAAAATAAATACAATAAAATAAATCTTACCAAAATAACTAATTTCTATTTCTTTGTATATTGGTCAGGATCTGAAGAGAGTGCTATCCTTCCCTCCTTACCCTGGGGATTACCTACATCCTGTGGTCTATGCCTGCACTGCAGTCATGCTGCTGTGTTTGCTTGTCTCCATCATGACCTACATTGTGCATCACAGGTAAGAGGACACACCTCAGATTAAAAAAACAAGCAAATGTACTGTTTAATTTAGCAAAAATAAAAGATTTATCTGAACCTTCTAACTGGATGTTAAACCCCATCTCAAACCAGGGATGTTGGAGTTGAAATGTGGTTGAAATTGTTCCTTCCTCCCTGCAGCCGTAACGGTTTATAGTCTTCACCGTTCCCTTTAAACTTGATAGGTGTTTATTTGTAAAGTTTTTCTCAATTCAGATAAAATTCCTGCTCTTATTTGTACAGTCTTGTTTTTAGTTTATGGATATGTTTGCATAAGCCAGAACAACAGCTGTTTTACTTTTGTTTTTTTGTGGGTACATCTGCATGCTTCTACTTGCCCGTCATTTTGCTGCTGGTACATTGCTGATCTATTCTATTCTATTCATTTTGATTACATCCCCATCTTTGCTTTGATTATTCAACATCAGCCATGTTTAACAGAGACTTGAACATACTTTTGGGCTCAAGAGTGAACACTCAACCACAAACCCAAATCCTAAATGCTACCATGAGATTTTTTTAGGTTGCAGTGTAATGAAGGTGGACACACAAGAAAAGAACACACCTAAATGGATATAATGCAGACCCTGCAATCCATGGAGATAAGCTCTAACCTTGCTTACCTTCTTTATGTTCATGTCTAGCAAATTGGTCCACAAATAAAGTTATATGTTGAACAGTGGAATGACACCGGCAATTAAAACATTTGAAACTAGGACTTGGAAATAAGAAACTTTTTATAATCTACTATTTATTAAACCAGCTGATGTTACTCCATGCAAAAAAATGATTCTCAATTCTAACTTTTTATGCCTTTTCAACATTATTTTCTTAATTTTCTTAAGTTCAATTCCTATTCCCTGAACCATTTTCCATTATTACACAACCTATAGACTCCTATATTATTATTATTATTATTATTTCTAAAATGTGTGCATTACATCTGAAGCTAAATTTAAATCAGTAGAAACACTAAAAATATATCTTCTGAAAAAATGCTCATTACCTAAAATATCTATGTATAGACTTATTGTTTGAATCTTTTATCAAAGAAGCTAATTTTTAAGTAAGTCAAGGCAACATGCAACATCATACATTTGTCCTTTCTGTTGGTTATTTTGTGCATGCAGGTTTCTCTGTTGGAAACATCTCTAACCAGTGATTGCATGTTGAAATGACTATCTTTGAATTAATGATTGTAATTAAAATAATTAATGGGAGATAGATTGCATTCTAACTTCATGACTTTTTTTAATTCCCTGTTTCCAGTGTCATCCACATCAGCAGGAAGGCCTGGCACACACTCCTCAACTTTCTCTTCCACACAGGCCTGACATTTGGGGTATTTGCTGGAGGCATCAATCAGATCCACCTTCCTTTAGTTTGTCAGATTGTAAGTTTAATATCTTTTGCTCTTTTACATAAGTAATAAATTACAAAAGCAGTAATTATGACCTTTGTGCACATTGTTTAGAAGCTTGGAGGTCATTAAATAAACAAGAACCAGGTCTTAAAGATCCTTCTGAATCTTGAATCATCACGTGTAAATAAATTGAAATGAGAAAAAGTCTTATTTTTAACTTTAAATCAATGTCAGGGAAAATAGTTTTTAATAGTTATAATAATTGTAGATCATTTCTTTATATACATTCAGAGTTTCAGCTAACTTTAAATTAGATATCTGGGATGTTACACAGTGGTCGTTCTCCCTCAGCCATTCGCCACTTTGAAAAAGCATAAGAAACATGCAGTTGAAGTGAGACAGACAATAGGTAGTAGTGACAATTAAAGAAAAAAAAAACAGTTATGTTATTGTTTTGTTAATGCTTCAGACCTTTAATGCATAAAAACTCTCAGAAGAAATAGCATTGAAAAAGTGACGTTTATTTAAGTTAGGTTTACTGTGCAAAATAGTTCCAGGCGTGACAGCAATAATTGGTATTATTGCATGTACATCTGGAGCAGGTGAGCACATATTCATGGACGTTTTTCAAATTGTTGTTCACTAGCATTTGTGGTTGATTAGTACCATACTTTGACTAGTTACAGGATGGCAGATGAACGGACAGACTTGATTATGTGAATGGTTCTTTTTGGAGCAGGTCACGGGTCCAGGTCAAGTAGTATCACATCAACTTTAAATTTTTTCCCAAGTGAGTACTCCAACAGCTACACTGTAAAATAATCTTGGGAAATTTAACGGGACTGTCTATCTGGTTTAAAATTTTGTGGATCCTAGCTGGTAGGATGTACAAGTTAAAACATGAAATAAAAAATGTATCTGATTGTAAAAAGAGAGATTTTTCGACCCACACAAGCACAGGATGTACGGCAACCTTGAAGCTATGCCTCGATTCCTTTAAGGCAAGTTTGAAGCTCCTGGTCGCCTACGTCATAGTCCCTTTCAGTTCCTTTTAAGATGAATCTATTCCAGGGTTCCAGCAGAATTTGAGAGCAGTAGGGGAAGCAGAAACCTGACTGTAGTTTCTGATCAACTGTGCATAGAAGTTGGCCAATCCTAGAAAATGCTTTTGTGAGTTTGGGGTGGGATCTGGTCCAGAACTGTTTTTGCTGGGGTCTGACGTACCTTTCGCCCTGGTGGAAGGTAACTAAGGTTTTGTGGAATTCACATTTTCTGTGTTTTAGGCATTTGAGTTATTCTTCTGAGTAGATCTGTATGTTTGTCCCGGTACACAGAAAGCTTAGGGAAGTATTTGAAAACATTATTTATTGGGGCCAGTGTTATGGCATGAGGCCATAACTTGATATTCAAAGTTGTAAAGGAGTGTTTTGAAGTCAATGCTTCAGTACCCACTGAGCATGCAAACAAGGTACTAGCTTGGCTAGTTTTATGAATATGCTGTTATTGTGGAAGGGTTTAACATCTAAAGAGATAAGTGGTGTGTATTTGTTCTTTACAGTTATATGATTTAGTACTATGTAGTCGATGCAAGGTAGGATGGAGCCTGCTCCTAAAAGAGAGGAGTGTTGGACAATGCCTGTTGAGTTGGAGAAATACTGGAATGACAGCCTGACTGCTAAAAATAATAGTATAAAAATAACAGTTCTTGATGGATACCGGAGATTTTCAGTTGGAGAACTTTTGTGCGGTGTGTGATAGGGAGGTAGTCAGTGGCTCTGGATGTGAAATGAATTGTGCATGGCATGGTCTCAAGTTTGCAGTAATGGCCTATGGTTTCTCTTTGCTGCCAGAATTTACGAGAGTGCTTAGGTTGAGGCATTGATCAGTTTGGTAAGCAGCACAATTGCAGACCTGCAGCTTCTGGTCTTCTTGTCTCCCTTTGGTTGATACTTGTAAGAAGTGTATATGATGCACAGACAAAATAATCAAGAATCAGTTTATTTATATAGCGCCAATTTACAACAGATGTCGTCTCAAGGCACTTCACAGAAAATCAATTAAAATCAAAGATACATCATAAACAAATCAATTTAAAAAAGTTTCCAATCTAAGGAACCCCAGCAGATTCATGGAGTCATTGACTTGCATCATTCACTCCTCTGGAATCAGCAGACAGAAACAATGGCTTGTGTTGTCGTTGACTTTACAGCAATCCCTCATACTGAGCATGCATGTAGTGACAGTGGAGAGGAAAAACTCCCCTTTAACAGGAAGAAACCTCCAGCAGAACCAGGTTCAGTACAAGCAGCCATCTGCCATGACTGACTGGGGGTTTGAAGACACAGAAAACTAAATTAGAAGCACAGGATACTGAAATAAAAGAGTTTATAGCAGCAGTTGTAGAGCGTCACTGGAAGCATCTCAGCCCATGTTCTCCTCCAAGAAGCTGTCTCAGCTAACAGAACGCCAGCCCAGGTGTGGTTACTATGGAGAGAAGAACACTAAGAGAAAACAAAAGGTTAACAAGGTTGAAATAACAGTAACTAAGTAGATTGGACAAAGGAAGAAAGTAGCAGAGA
>JAVLVB010000589.1:258947-279145 GCA_032876305.1 Orestias chungarensis | reverse complement strand
AGAGTTTATAGCAGCAGTTGTAGAGCGTCACTGGAAGCATCTCAGCCCATGTTCTCCTCCAAGAAGCTGTCTCAGCTAACAGAACGCCAGCCCAGGTGTGGTTACTATGGAGAGAAGAACACTAAGAGAAAACAAAAGGTTAACAAGGTTGAAATAACAGTAACTAAGTAGATTGGACAAAGGAAGAAAGTAGCAGAGAGAGAAGTGGTCAGATTGTCCTCCAGCAGTCTAAGCCTATAGCAGCATAACTATAGAAAAACTTAAATAACCCTGTAGAGTGAGACATGCAGACATGAAACTGTTTCCTTCTCTGGTGTGACAGGTTGGCATTGTACTACATTATGCTTCATTGTCAACCATGCTGTGGCTGGCATTTACCGCCAGAAACATTTGTAAAGATGTCTGCAAAGATCCCCTACGAGCCGAGGACAGGAGTGGTCCAGCCAAGAAACATTCCAAACCAACCATCCTCGGGTATGAAAATTTCCTTTGCAAGAATTAAACAACAGAGATGCATGAGCATTTAAAAACAATTGTGATTCCTATTTTCCTACGATCTTTGGATGTCTCAAACATTTGTGTTCTACACATTCAACCAACAATTGGGAGCTCACTATCTGAGACTGTCTGAGACCTCAAGGCAGTTTAACTAATGCTGAAACAACCTGTTTCCTTGTAGATTTTTTCTAAGGTATTAAATTGGACAAAGGTGGACCCTGATCCTGGTTTAGTTCACATCTTAAACGAACAACTTTAAATAGAGTAAACCAGTTTGACAGTTTGGTTAAGCAAGTGAGATATGAATCAGGGTGGACATTGACTAGTTTATACTGTAGGTGGAAGAAACTAAATCCTCAGCGTGCTGACAGCCCCTCATCGGGGAGCTTGTTTTCTAACTTTCTTTTACTTTTTTGACAGTTTTTATCTAGTGAGTGATGGAGTACCTCTGATAGTTGTTGGTGTTACAGCTGTTCTGGGTATGGATAACTATGGAAGCAGGGATGGGGCATTATAGTAAGTATATTTTGTATTTCATATTTCTACGTTTATTTTTGCTTATGAAATGAATTTTCCTAAACACCCGTCTATCACTTTCAGTTGCTGGATGGCATGGGAACCTAGCCTTGGAGGCTTTTATGCCCCAACTGGTCTTCTGGTTTTAGTTATGTTTATCTACTTTTTGATCACTTACATCCAGCTGAAGCGCCACCCAGAGAGAAAGTATGAATTGCGCCATTTAAGAGAAGATCAGCAGGTGTTGTCATCCAGTGAGTCTAACCATCATTGTCAAAGTGCCAGTGGTGGGTCTTCAGGGTCTGCTGGAGACTGTTTGCCATTTTGTAATGGTGTATCTGTACTGGCTAATGAACACACTTTCAAATCTCAACTCCGGGCCACCGTCTTTACGTTGTTTCTGTTCATGGCAACCTGGGCTTTAGGAGCACTGGCTGTATCACAGGGACAGTTCCTGGATATGATATTTAGCTGCTTGTACGGTGCTTTTTGTGTCACTCTGGGCCTCTTCCTTCTCATCCAGCACTGTGCCAAACGAGATGATGTGTGGAATCGCTGGTGGGTTTGTTGTCCATCTAAGTCAAAGACAGAAGATGGGAATGCTGATGGCCAAGGTCAGACTCAGCCGCTCCATCAGGCACACTGCCACTTGAGCTCTCCATGTTCCGGCAAGCAGCCGCTGCTTTCTTCACACATCTTGCAGAGTTCATTTGACAAAATGACACCACCTCCTCAAAGCCCAACTCCAAGTAACACAGGCCCATGTTGTGTGGCTGTAATGAGTCCGGCATCCCCTATCCCATCTCTCCTTGAGCCAGTTCCCTCACCACGCCCTCATTCACTTCCAGATGAGCTCCCTCGTCCAACTCTTCCCCTACAGAGATGCCTTACTGAAAGAGCAAAGTCACGTTCCTTTAATCGCCCACGCCCATGCCTGCAAGACTATCGCTCACATATGACTTCCCTGAGTATGGATGGAAGTGTGCACAGCTCCCACAGGGACAGCCCTCAGCCTACACATATTGATGGAACACAGTTGGTGTCCAACAGCCCACTTCCAGATCTTCAGCTTCCTTGTCCTAGCCCCCACTTGGATAAGCAAATGGCTTCTTGCCATACCCTACAACGCCAAACCTCTTGCCAGAGTGTTCAAGACTCAGTGGCTTCCTGCCATGGCCATGTTCACAACATGCATGACAGCCTAACTTCCTCTCGCAGCCTACTTCTGCCTTCTCAAGGGGTCCCTTCCTGCCAGTGGCACAAGTATGGTTCATCCAATCTCTCATCTAATGCAACCTGTTGTGAAAAACTGGATCCATTCACAGTACAATATGAGCAAGACCCCAAAACATACATCTATCCATTAAAGACAGAAGATGAAGACAAAGAGATCAGTTCTCTGGACATCGAGCAGAGAGGCTTTCCAAGAAATACCCTGCCTCGGCCGCAGTCAACTGTTAGCCGCCGGGGGTTCATTGGTCGAAACAGGAGTCTACAAGAAGATGGCCTGTTTGGTTCAGATGCCACAGGAAATATACGGACTGGCCCGTGGAAAAATGAAACCACAGTTTAGCTTTGATGTCATTTTTGCCTTCCAATGCCACTGTTTTGATAGATAACCTGTATGTGTTTGGGTTTTCATGCTGTACCCTTAACCAGTCTCAACTACTCTGTTTGACTAAATTACATTGTGAAATTCTTATCTTTCTAATATTCAATCATGAGTTAAGTTTAATTACAACTGATTTCACATTATGCTTTAAAACTGCAAGCAATATTACATGAATGCTCAGGGGCACAGTGGGTCATCAATTAACAATGCGAGAGAAGTAGGAGACCTCAGTTTAAATCACGAATTCCACTTTAATGTTTTGTTGTTAGTTTGTATCAGTTTTTTTTTTGTCACTCTAAAAATTAAAAATATGTAGCTGTAGTGAAATAAAATAAAAACAGCTCTCACTGACTAAACTTTGCACAGGAACGCAGACAAGGTACAAAAGTTGACTTGGTCCAACTTCCCTTCTTTTCCAACTGGAAAACAAGCGATAACCTGTATGTGTATGTATGTAAGGGACTTGGGCTTTTCATAATAAGTTCACATGTGTAAAAAGGCTTCTAATAACTGTGTATAGATACAATTCCCTCAGATATACAGAGAATCAATCCCTTAGCAATGTAATTATCCAAATAAGCCATTTACACTTTGGTTCTTGTCAATGGCTCTGCAGTCATGACAACCTTTAGTAAAATGATAAATAAATCACTCAAAGGTGTCATAAAATTTTTCACATAATAACAACATATTTTATATCCTGTGCACATATATCTATTAGAGGGTGAAGCAGAAATAATCGAGTATATTTTAAATATTTCACAGAGGTAAATAAATAAATAACTCTCAAAAAGTTTTATCTAAACCCATAATACAGATGAAAATTAAAACTATTTAAGGACTTTTAAGATTTCAAAGATATTTCAAAGGATCTTTGAATTTCTCATTTATTTCAGGATTGTGTTGATATTTACACATTTTAGGTCCATATTTGTAAGGTTTTGCATTTGTCTGAACATAACACAACTAATCAAAAATGATTGAGGACTTACCTAAAGCACATTCAAACTTGTCAGAGCATGTGTGTGAGTTTAAAATGTGAAACAGTGCATGAACTATCGAACACAGATATGGTGTGTGTTTGTGTAATATGTGCTTATTTCTCTGGATCTGTTCTAACAGAAGTTTATGGATTTCTTGATATATTATATTTACGGACTCTGACACTTTATTTATGTTACCAAAAAAAGTCAAGCTAAATTTTGAGTTTGACATTTCTTGCACTATTGTGCACTATAGGACCCCTCACCTGGTGAGACAATATTTAAAAAGTGCAATGTGCTAAGAAGCACAATGTTTTTTACAGTGCCAAAATGATGTGCCAGTTTTCACACTGTGATGAAAAGTACACAAAACACATTCTCAATGAGAGATGATAGTTTGTAGCATTATAAAAACTTTTACTCAGGTTTTAAAATATCATCAGCAACTCTTTGAAGAGCTACTTTACAATGCATGTTTTCCAAAGCTATGCATCATTAAGTCAAGTGTGTTTCTGTGAAGGTGTTATCTTCTTTCTCATTTAAGCAATTAAGAAATTCTGGTGTTCCGTCCAGCCGTGTTCTCATCACTTCAACTTGGGCAGTATTACAATAGATTAATAACACACATACACACACACACAAATCAGTACAAATATTTCAGTTTTTTTTCCAGATTTTTTTATATTACTGAGAAAAAAAAATTAATAAAAAAAGAAAGTGACTATCTGAAGTTAGCATTATTTAAAAAACTAGATTATTAACCTTTTTTTTAACTGAACTTGATTGAAACCTTTTTAAATCAGTTTTAGTCCTTGGAGTCCACTGCCCTGCATGTTTTCTGTGTTTTCCTGTTTTTGCACAACTCATTAAGGTGACAGATATAAAAAAGCTACACAAGACTAATGTTTTGTTGCACCTTGCATAAAAAGTAGAAACACACGCTTTTTTTTATCTGATGCAGTTTATGTTATTATTACATGTTTTTATAACTAATGCCTACACCCTCACTACACTGAGAATGCTTTTCATTTTAGCTGCAGTGTTTTGTACACACTATGAAACATTTTAGGTTTTAACATTTTCCCTGGTGAGGTAGCACAACCCTGTGATGTCAGCCTCGTACATGTAAGTTGTTGTCTTCAGTGTTTCAACAGCGTACACTTTCTTCCTAGGCAATGGTCAGGAATCATATGAGATGATGTGTCTCAATTTGAAAGCATTTTTATATGGCTTTGCTTTTTTTAAAGGGGTAAGATTTTAAAGAAGTCAAATGTACACCCTTAAAAAAAGAGGGAATAGCAATTTGAGCACAATGTTGTCTGCACTAAAAATAAAGATTTACTGTGACTTTACTGTGATACTGGCTGTAGTGTTTTTTTGACATTAAGATCTAACAGAAATTTGAGGTGGTACTTTCTGGCTAAAGCCTCCAGTTGATTCCTGTTTGTGTTTCAGCATCTCTGACTATCATCACGTTTAATGCAGAGGTCTCTTCCATCCCATCCCCCACGTACAGCCATGGGCCATTGGCCTGAACCATTTCAGCTGCGGAGAAGTCAGAAAAATTATGCAGACGTCCCTGATATGAACGTGACCTATTTTAGGGCATCACAGAAGCCTGCACATCTCGCCGTATTCTTGCTAGAACGGCCTATCGACTACACCTGCATGCATGTCAGGAAAGATTTCAGTATTATTTAACCTCTCAACAGGGTAATCATTTCTGTACTGAAGTAATCTAGTGTGCTTGTATTTTTTCTCTGGGTTTACAATCATTCATATTTAATTATGTTAAAATTCAATCATGCATTTAATCCTATGCGTCATAAATATCCATCTTAACTTTCTCTGTATGTTTAACAATTATCTTAATATTCAGTGTTATAGTCTGAGTCTCACTTAACAATATGTTTTTGTGTTTCTTGGCTCTTTTCTGATTTTTTTTATCTAACTTGCTCTAACTAGCTTTATAGTAGTTGAAACAGGAGGCGCTGTTGCTTTTCATGTCGAAGTGATGAGATAATGATGATGTCTGAGAGCGTCGTCTTGGATAGTGAGTGTGTCAACTAGTTGATAGGAATCCATTAAGACAAAAACTGCCATCTTTTCTTTTTCACACATATATGATTATCATTGCCTGGTGTACAGTTTTGACTGTTTTACTACTACTGGCATTATAAAATTTCTGTGCAGCTCACATTAAAGAATTATGTCTTATTGTTCCCAGATGTTTTCATATCAATTCAGTTTTTACCTGTGAAAGTGAATCATAACAAAAACTAATCAGAGGGGAACTTTGCATGACATCCCAGAAAGTGTCTGCTATTCATTCTTTGACGCACTAGTCCCACAATTATATATTTCAGGCAACTACATGTTGTTACAAAAATGAGAATCGACTAGTGTTAGAAGATTTTTTTAGGGTTTCCAAAACAGAAAAAACAAGAACTGAAGGACATGCTGTATGTATCAAAGTGCTCTTAGCTTGGTGCTGATGCCACTTGTTTGTTTGTTTGGGTTTTTCTGGGTAGGTTCATTCCTCTGTGTTCTTTATCGGCTTTTATTGATTTTTCTGGGGTTGTGTTCTAGTTCAGCTTCATTACTCTTTGTCTGTCAGTTCTCTTCTTAGTCAACTCGTTGACATTCCTTTGATTAGAGATACCATGTGTCCAAGCCAATAACAACATCCCTCCTGTACTGTATTGGTTTTATACTGAAATGTTCCACTTGGCTGTGTCCTGTTGTACTTGTGTTGTCTGGCCATCAAACTCACCATGCTGCACCTATGCCACTGTGGTCCAACCACAGCTTGGTTATACAATTAGATTTTTATCAAATAAATAAAAGTTATTTGATGCCTTCTTTACTTACATCTGTAGTCTCCTGTATCACAGAAACATAGATGTGTGAGTTTTCTTGTTTGTGTTTGCTTGTTTTTAAAATGTTTATCAAATCTGGCTGCTCAGCTTTCTTTCTTTCTTTAAAACATGTAACTTATTACCTTCTTTCATGTAATCACATGATCCTGTGTTGTATTCTTCTTTGCCTTGAGTCCTCTGTGATTCCTCTTTTCCTTTCTTACAATAATGCAGTTTAATATGTTGAAGACTTTTTAAAAAGACTTTTTTTAATGTTTCATCATGTTTCAGTTGCCTTTTTGCTGAAATGTTCTCAATTCTTTTCAATTTTTGTATATTGCACCAATTGGCAGCACGACATCACGAGACACACAATAAGCATTTACTTCCAATGATAAATAGATGATAAACAAATCAGTTTAAAATGTTCCAATCTAAAGAAACCCAGTAGATTCCATCAAATCATTAAATGGCAGCATTCACTCCTCTTGATTAGCCCACCGACACTTGTGCTGTCGTTGACTTTACTGCAGTCCCTCATGCTGATCACACATGTAGTAAAAGTGGAGAGGAAGAACTCCAATGTAACAGGACGAAGAAACCTCCAGCAGAACCTGGCTCAGTTGGAGCTCTGCTGCGACTGACTCACAAGGCTGAAAACACACATAGAACAAGAGAAAACGGAAAAAAAGTTCATAGCAGGAGACGGAGAACATTGAGTTCCTGATAGCACCACCAGCCGATA
The DNA here is from genome assembly GCA_032876305.1 of Orestias chungarensis. Taxonomy (NCBI): domain Eukaryota; kingdom Metazoa; phylum Chordata; class Actinopteri; order Cyprinodontiformes; family Cyprinodontidae; genus Orestias; species Orestias chungarensis. Next base: position 271,933 of record JAVLVB010000589.1, on the reverse strand, counting down.
TCCTCTTCCAGGAAGGCATTTCAACTAACAGCTCCACCACTATTAGGTCTTATAACATATAACTACATTCATTTTGTAGTTTTATAATTGAATTGACTTTGATGATTTATCCTTAATCTCCAGTATTCTGAAACAGGTTGTTGCTGTTGAATGCAGTTTAAAAAGAGATCATTTTTATTTTTATAGAAATTCAAGGATTCAAGGAATTTTATTTGTCATCACATCACATGTGGTACAAGAGGTAGGACGAAATTTTAATCCCACAGTCCAGTTTACACCCTGATAGCAATTTTGAAATAGCTACAATAAGGTAATATAATAAAATATAAAGAAATATAAAAGAATAAGATTGTGAAATACACAAAATATACAAAATACACAATATGGGAATCCGGACATAGCAGCAATGAAAATTCGGATTGCAAATTTGCTGTAGCAGCATGGATGGTTAATAAAGTGACATATTAAGTGACATATTAAAGTGACATTTTAAAGTGAACAGTGCCGGTTAAATGAGAAAGTGTTTTTCATTTGTAATTGTCCTTGCATGTGTTTGAGAGTCTCACAGCTTCAGGAATAAAGCTGTTTCTCAGTCTGGTGGTTTTACACTTGATGCTCCGCAGCCTCCTGCCTGAGGGGAGCGGGACAAAAAGTGAGTGTGCTGGGTGTGTGGGATCCTTCATGATGCCGGAGGCCCTCTTCCTGCATCTGGAGGTGTAGATGTCTGTGGTGCTGGGGAGGCTGGCTCCAACAGTCCTCTGTGCAGCCTTCACCACCCTCTGCAGAGCTTTCCTGTCTCCAGCAGAGCAGCTTCCATGCCACACGTTGATGCTGGAGCACAAGACGCTCTCCACCACACATCTGTAGAAGGAGGTGAGGACTGAGCTCCCGAGTCCAGCTCTTCTCAACCTCCTGAGGAAGTAGAGCCGCTGTTGCGCCTTCCTGACCAGAGTGGAAGTGTTGTTGCTCCAGGTGAGGTTGTTACTCAGGTGTACACCCAAGTACCTGTAGCTGTTGACCACTTCCACTGCAGATCCTCCCATGTGCACTTCCACCGCAGATCCTCCCATGGAAGTGGGCATGCTTGCCCCTTCTGAAGTCCACAATCATCTCCTTGGTTTTCTTTTCATTAATGCAGAGGTTGTTATCTCTGCACCAGCCCTCCAGGTGTTCCACCTCCTGCCTGTAGCTGGACTCATCACGGTTCGTGATGCATCCAACCACTGCTGTGTCGTCCACAAACTTCACAATATGACAGCCTGGATGGATAGGAGAGCAGTCATATGTGAGCAGTGTGAACAGGAGGGGGCTCAGCACACAGCCCTGAGGGGAGCCAGTGCCCTTATTTGTTTTTTCTCAATATGAATTAGTCTGTTTCTGAATTTTATATGCTAAAAAAATGAACATAAGAAAGACTAAAATCACAGTTACAGGGTCAAAAGTGACACCTTGTTATATCCAACAAACAGACCACATCTCAACTTACATAAAGATTTATACAAATACTAACAGTGGACCTAAAATACTTAATAAATGCAATTTCTGACCATCTAAAAATCAAATATAGAGTAAAAAGGTAGTTAAATCACTACAACTGATCTGTTGACCAGAGATTACACAATTCCAAAATAGCTAAACTTGAACTAAGTTATAGAAAATTACCCTTTACATTTGTATGTAGAATAGACATGAAACAAAAAGTTACTTACAGAATCTATTATTCTTCATAACACTGTTATTATAAAAACAGTCTTTTCAGTCAGAGGCTTGTTCAGCTTAGTTGTAAAACAGACTGCTACAGAAGATCTTTCCTGCCCACAGCCGTCACTATCTACAACAACTACCCAGTTAAATTAGATACTTAACAACATTTAATTTACCTGTGGGATAAATATGTTATTTTTCGATTTGATTTTGATTTAATAATTAAACGTCACATATAATAAGATTAACTGGTATGACTTGGATAAAGAATATTATTCTTTAGGCAAACTTGAATTTGCATCAAATTATATTTTTCAAGCATAGGAAACTCAAACACAGTGGAACTTAGGGAAATATGAGCCTTCACGTCAGCCCTCACTCCACTATCATGCTCAAGCTGAGATGGAATCATGATCACATTCAAAATTTCATACTATGTTTCAAAACCTTCAACAAGGTAACCAAACCTCAACCCTCTGTGTTTCTGTGCTGCCCTCTTGTGGGATTTTCAGCAGACACCTTATTTGGTCAGAACAGCAGTTTATACCAAATTATGCACATGGGCCACAATTCATTCATTCCTACTTTGATGTACATGTGAGCCCTCAGAGATTTGATCAACTTATTCCTAGCTAATGTCAATTCAATCTGACCGACTAAATGAATACAGTTCTGTGTTGTGCACTAACAAGTTATCAAACCTGGAGTGTTCAAATAGTTTAAGCCCATTAGGATATAGCAGAAGAACTCTACCTACAAGATTCAGCCATGACATAACGAAGTGGAGCAACTACAACATGCTGTATGACTTAATCTGTTCTCCATTGTGTCGCTTCTGCTTGTGTAAAGATCCCCAGCAGAGCCAGATTTGTGCTGACTGTGCCACATTTGGGTTGTTGTGATTTCCATTTCTACACAGGCATATATCCAGAAAGCATTTTGTAAAATTGAATGTTTTGTGCCCGTTTAGAAAGTGACAGTTGTTTTAGAGATAAATTACAAAGTAAAAGGTTAGGCTTTTGTTTTTTTGTTTTAGTTTTAATGCTTACAGGTGAAGTAAACACAGGTTGAATATCACATTAGACTGATAAAAAGAAAAATTATATCTTAAGCACAAATGTTAGGCTTCTAAAAAGTATGAACATTTGTATGTATGTAATACTTGGTTGGCTCTTGCAAGAATTACTGCATCCATGCACCAAAGAGCCACAGAGGCCAGCCTGTAGCACTGTGCACACGTAACGGAGGCCCAGAATGAAAAGGCTGAATCACCTCCTCGGTACACATTGAAGTTCTCCATAATCCTGCTGATGACTGCTAATGATTATTTGGCTTTGGTCTGCTGAAGCATGTAAAAGTTCTCAAGGCCTGGATTTAAAGAGTCCCTTGTTAATTAACTAATTACTTAACACATTAGGGTTTCCAAAATGTACCTTTTTTTCACAGTGTTTTATTATTGAGACTCAGAAATTTGGGTTTTCAATATTTGTAAGCCGATCATCAATTTACAAAGGACAAAGCCTACATATATTACTCTATGTGTGATAATTTTGCTTCACGATAGTTGACAATAATAAATTTAGCTGTACAGAAAGACTATTTATTTGTTAAGATACAAAAAGCAATGCAGTAATCAAGTTTCAAGAACATTTTAAAGACTCAAGCGCCCATAGCACCTTGCTTTAAAAAGCTTTAAAACATGGATTTGTTCCCAAACAAGCAATAGTGTGCAGGAGGTGTAGATAATTATTGCTTGTAAACTGGATGAAGATTTAAAATTGATTACTCAGAACTTGAAATCAGCACAGGGCATTTGATGCCTACTGTTTGAGATTCCTTGAATTAATCAAATAAGATAAAGAGTTTAATGTAATCAAAATTAAATTACCCTCATTTATTGAAATTACTAAACAACATCCAAAATGTAAAGGATTTCGAAAAGAAAAAAAAAGACTACGCTGTTATGGACATTTTTATTTTTTAGAAATCTCATGTTTAAAAAAATTAATTTATTCAGTTAATTGTGTTTTTAAGCTTAAGTTCTACCCAAATACATAATTAGCCTTAGATGTTTCCAATAAGATAATAAATGCATTATGACTCTTTATTGGTTTATTGTTCTTATATAAACAATACGTTTGAAAAGAATTCAAGGAATAAGGTTTAAAACTCTCAGTACATTTTTTAGCTTTCAGTACTGCAGTTATTGCTGCCAGCTTTCCTCTGAGTAATGACTGATTGATGAGGATAAATTGTCAGACTAACGGGACCTTACTAAATTAAACATTACGCAAGCATTAAACATACCTTTAATTTGGTCCTTATTGCCGTATTAAAATACTTGATCTGATGCAATACTCTAATTCAATCTTTTAAATAATTGAAAGCAGAAAATCATGCTAGTTAAAAGAAATTCTCATGAATTCATCTATATTATTAATCTAAAATTAAGTGTTTAACTTGGAGTTAGTCAACTTAAACTTTCAAAATGTAAACATTAAAAAACAACCCACATATCTAGGGTTAATAGATGTGGCAACTTACTTAAGTTAAAAAATAAAAATATCCCAACAGAACTTGTCCTTTACTTTAGTATCGCAATTTAAAAACTGAATAGCTGTTTTTATTGTGTAAGAACTTTGAGTGTCACATTACTGAGATCATTAAAAAAAAACCATTCAACACCATTCACAATATATAATTATAGTTTTTATTTGTTGAAAAATATATTCTTTGGCCCAAAAGCCATCAGGAAGGAGCAGAAATAGGAAATAGCAAAGCCATTTTTGGAGGCAATTAGGGGGTTCCATCCATCTGATTAAGTGTCAAATCTTACAAAGATTTTTAATGGACAACAAATTAGTTGAAGCATTACATTATTCAGTTCCTGCTTTAAATATGGACCAAACATTGTTTAAAATCAAACCGTTAACAACTGAGGACTAAACAAAAATCAAACTTTCATTCCTTGAATGCCGTTTTATCTTCATACATAATATATCGTAGCCCTTTAGTAAAAAAAAACAAAAAAACACTAATTTGACATATCTTAAATATGACCATTTTATAACACCAACATGTAAAAATCCATTACTAATGCTATCTATATGGAAGTTTAACAATTTCAATCAAAGCAAACATGAAACATAAACACAAATTTGCCAAAGAATCTGATTCAGCACCTTCAATTTTTTCAGTGGAACAACTTTATAAATGTAAACCAGTAGCGTGACTTGTTGCTCAGAATGGTTTGCATACCAAAAGGGGAGAAAACATTCATTTTTAATGGACCGCCCATCATGTAGTACAATCACTTCAACTCAAAGAATCCAGAAGCTCTGGAGGTATGTAAATAAAGGACATGGCATGTAACATCAAATGGATTTAAAGCATAGAGGGTCATAATGAGAATATGCAGATTTACAGTACTTAGATGAAAAAAAGCCAAATAGTCTCATCTCACACAACAAACTTACCAAAGTATTGTTACCAGGATTAAAGTAGGAACAGTTAAAAAAATACTAAAATGTCTTCCCAGAAATATTTGAAGGGCACTAGATTCTCTTATTATAAAAATAAACAGAAAAGGGTGCTTTTCATTTTATATACACTTTTCCTCTTTAGACAGAACAACCATAGGATCTTGTGCTTCAATAAAAAATTCATTTAAAACGGGCTGATCCAGCCAACCCCCCTGTACATAAAATGAAATATTTCATCTTAATTAAAACCATAAGCAAAACCGTTGGGGAGAAGCTTAAAAGTTTCATGACATTTTTATTTTTTAGATTTGGCTTGTTAAACCTACTTGGATGACTAGAACGTATTTAGAAAGTTTGTTTTTGTTTTTTTAGATTTAAAAAAAACAGAACTCTGGCAATGCAGCTATGAACAGAGTAAATCCTTCTGCACTAACTAGCTTCTCACTAGCAACATCCTCTGCTTTGTTTTTGTTTTTACTAACTGCAATTTTACAGCGGCATCATTTCACCATCACTTCAGTAAAAATGGAAGACATTTACAATTTACAATATGACCTGGAAAGCCAATCAACACAGAAGCCTGACCAACAAGAAATGACGTAAATCATTTGAAGCGAGCATTTGTCACTAAACCAACCATGTTCAAAATGTGCTCATTTGGATTTTGTCAATTCGCACAAACAGAAGAAAGCTACGGCTCTTATTGTAATCTACTAATTTAGGATTATGTTAAGCATTCAACAACCTTTTACAGGAATATAATGTATAACGCCACTTTCTTTAGTTCCATCACCTGAATCAAAGACATTTTCAGAGTCCATTGTACTTTACCTAATACTTAGCTGTACATGTTGTCCAACTGTGTGTTAATGACAAATGACAAACTTACATCTTTTTATTTTGAAACTATGGGGAGAAAAACAAAGTAAAAATAACATAAATTACCTGAGACATTTGGTCTAATTGTTCCCTTTCAGTCAATCCACCCCTCAAATTACAGTATGCAGCTTTCACAGTTAAACTAATATTGATGACACACATCATGCCATCATTTGCTACAATATACACAAAACCATCAACTTGAATTATGTTAATATGCATTTACAGGGACATAAAGAATGTAGAGGCAATTAGGATATATGACATCAATGGTTCTATCTTTGAGGAGGAAAAAACATTTTGCCATTTTGTGGCGTAAAAAGTTTAGAAGAGTTTATTCCAGTCTCTTGTTGCCTCTATGAGATGTCTCTGGCCATGGCTGATCCAATCTTCTTGGTTGTTGAAAAGCCGACCACAAAACCAGCAGTCAAAAACCACTGAGTCTTTTCCAGACGAAGATAAAGTTTTGACTACTTCATATTTTTTTTCCGTTTTTTTTCTTAATTTCAATTTCAAAAGAAATCGTTCTTGGACAGAACTAAGAACCGGCCTGGGTGTTGAAAAAACTCCATTTAACGATGTAGAGCAATTGTTCACCAAACCACTGAACTGACAGAGCGCTTGAACAGTCTTTTGACTGAGAGCAACCTTTGTGACAGCACCTTTATACCTGTTGACTGCTTTCATTATGTTCGTCACCTCAGGGATGTCAGCGTCGGGATGATTAAGCACCACCACAGGCTGAAACCTACAGGGGTATTTGATCTGCTGTACAATCTGAAATGGAGTAAGTCTCAGTTTCCTCTCCATTTCTTTGCCAACTGGCGTCCATAAAACATTGTCTTTTTCAATCAGTACTTTATTTGAGAGCCTTCTAGTCTTTTGGGGGGTTGTTGGGGGCTCATCAACTAACCTTTTCCGGTGTCGTTTCCTTTGGCTTATTAGCCTTGGGGCAAGGAGAGGTCTATTTACTTCACATGGCTGTGGCTTTCCATTTATTAATGAATGTGATCCACTGGGTTCCTGTAGATTTGTTTGTACACTGACCAACTTCTTTACTTCACCAGAAGTTGGACTTGTTTTGTTTGCCGACACTAAGAAGCACTGCCCTTGAGTTCTGGTGGCTAAAAGCAGAGGCTGGTTCCTTGATGTGGCTGCTACAGTAGTATTAAGGTGAGCAGGGGGAGAAACTAATTTAAATATTACTTTATTTCCAGAACACTCACTGGTCTGGCTCCAAACTGTCCCTTTTTTTGCCTCTTGTTTACTTGCAAAAAGGTTTGATCTAGATGGAGAAATGTATCGAAGCAAATATGCTTGACGACTAGTTTGTGCTGCACTGGCCTTTTCTGCAAAGTTCCCTGCCAGAACTGGTTGTGAGCTGACTGCAGTCTCAGGACCAGGCAATTTGAAGCTAGCTGTATTGGGTTTCTGAACAGATGGAACAGATCTCCTCACAAAGTAGCATGTTGGTTGTGCCTTTGCTACAATATTCGTAGGTGTACTATGCAGTGTTCTTGAAAGCAATAGAGGTCTCTTGATTCCTTGACTGTTAATAAAGTAGTGACTTGAAGATGTGCTACCACCTGAGTGCAGAGCAGAGAGAAGAGTCCCCTTTTCTGTGGATTTAGGAGTTCCTGCTGCTAAACCGACAATCTTGGCTTGTGGAGTAAGACCTACACCAGTAGCATTACTCAAGTTATTAAACTCTTGTTTCATGCTTGATAAACTGACCTGAGGATCTGCAGAACTGGTTAGGAGTTTAAAACCTGGAGTGGCCTTAACTTGCACTTGCATGGCAAATTTATTATTGGTTGCCCTCACGAGTACTGGTTGATTTCCTCCTTGGAACTGGAGAATCTGCAGAGGTTTTTTTGCTTGTTTTAAAAAGGTATTGGTTGCATTTGAAGGTCCTGTTCTTTCCTTGATAAGCTGTTGAGTAATGATTGCATTTGAATGTTCTTTGACAAACCTTTGTATAGAACGTAAACTAGTTTTTGGTTCTGACTGTTTTGTAGAAACTGGGACACAATCTTCCTCAATTTTGATTATATTAAAGTCTTGAAAAACCGAATCTCCATTGTCCTCAGTCAGAGTATCATCATTAGCTATACACTCATCAGGCTCCCCATCTGTATTTTCTGTAGTGTGTTCTGGAGATTCAGTTAATCTGGATCTAAAATGTGATGGCTCAGAAGCACTTGTGTGTGCCAAAGACTCGCCAGTGAAATGCAAGTTTGGGGCGATACATGGTGAGGAAGTAAACATTTCCTTTGAATAGTTGTGAAAAGTAAACACCTCCTGGTTTGATGTTTTTGGTTCACTTTTTTCTGTGTCCAATCCATCCAGTCTGCGGTCAACAGAAAAAGATTGGCATAATTGTGATGGAGATTCCAGGTGTTGTACGATTTGCAGACTTTCACTACTATTTTCAATGGTTGTCCCGTCACTGTTTTCTTGTGCAATCTGACAGGTGGAGTTAGTGTGCAAATTATTGGTAACAGAGTTTCCTTTGTATTTTTTGTATAACCTTCCAAAACCGTGAGCCAGAGATGAATCATCTGCTGTTCCAATGTTCTCTACCCTTTCCCTGAAGGGAGTTTTGGAAAGCAATGTTTTCTGGGCAGGATTCAGAGGAGACTGACCAGTGATAATACCCCCACATGGTGTTTGACTATTATTCATTTTAGATCCATAGCTGGCTCCATCACAATTAAAATTTGTAGCATCAGAATTTTTAGCCACTTGTACTTTTCGTTTTTCAGTGCAAACTGAATCACCAGGACTGCGAGCATCCTCATCCTCCACTGAGTAAGATTGGCTTTGCGATAGATGCATTTGTTCACATTCAGAGTGTGGAGTGGAAGTGACAGATGTTTCCTCCTCCTCAACCTTCACTTTTACTGCCATAATATCCTCATGGTCCATTTGAATGCAAGATCCATTTTTTGGTGAAATAGCCAAACTTTTAGAGGTTGAGCCCGTGCAATCAGAGTCTATTTTTTTAGTTATCACAGGATTTGATACAAATGGGCCAACACCATCCATTAACGCATGATTTTGAGAAGACACGCCTTGCTTCGCTGTCGGTATGACTTTGAGCACCAAATGTTTTTTGCCGTCAACTAACTTAAATCCCAACACTTTAGTTGTACAGTTGGGGGGCAAAGAGATTTTGTTCTTTACCATCAGCACAGTAAGCCCATTGGCATTAGGATGACTTCCAGTGTCGGAATTATTTGCATTTTCACATTCCTGTAACATGACTGGAGCCAAGTGTTCGGCATTATGAAAACTCCAACTTCTGTTGTCCTTTCGTCCTGCAGTCCCATCAATAAGATGGTGAATCTCCTCCAAGGGTTGTTCTTGTTTGGTTAATCGGCCATTTTCATTTAATACACTTCCAGGGGAAGAGTTCAATTTTGACATGCCCTGTATTTCCTGTGAAACACAAATCTTTTTATAGAGCTTTAAGTTTGTAGAAGTATTTGCTGGTGAAGCACAGTCTTCAGTAGGTTTTAGCGTCATCTTTCTCTGAGCCTCCTCTTTGTGTACAGCTGCTGTGTGCTTTTTAAGGTGTTCCATTTCTGCTGTACCAAATCCACAAATCTGACAAGTGAAACTAAATTTGCCAGAGTGAGCTTTCATATGATTATGGTGATCTTCTTCGTTTAAACTTATATGTTTACATTTTGAACACTTCCAATGACTTTCATTGTGGTGATGGATGTGCTGGACAAATGTTCCAGCGTCAACGGTTGTAAACTCGCACCAGTCACATTTAAATTCTCCATTTATACTGTGACACATCATGTAGTGTCTGGTAAGCAGTAGCAGGGAATACTGAACATTGTCATTGCAGAGTTCACATGTAACCAGAGTATTCCGGTGCTCAATTCGATGGCGCTGAAGTGCTGAAAACTCATTTGTGACAAAATCACATAGGTCACAAGGGTATGTGGGAAGGGATCCTTTATGAACTGCCTGGAAATGTTTAAGGAGATCATTGGGACTAAATGTTACATTGTCTTTGCATAATGAGCATCCAAAACTAAGAATTTTTCCAGAGAAAACAGCTCGTTGCTGAACTTTACAATGGCCTTTGACAGTTTGGTCATCTTTCTTATTCATGCTTCCCTTTTCCCTCCTTATAGGCTCATCACCGTTATTAAACAATAGTCCATCATTTACTTCTCTGAAATGCTTGCAAACCAAATCTTTGGCCTCTTCTTTTTCTTCCTCCACACTTGTGTTGCAGTCTTTGTTTGGATCCTGATGCATTGTGCAGCCTTCCATTGTTTAAAAATCGGGAAGTTCCTGCAAGAAAAGAAAAGTATTAAATATATGTGTAGTAAACTATACACCACCACAAGTTACTTTAGTGTATACCAGCATTCAAGTATAACACAAAATAAGACATTTGTGACAGAAAAGTTTGACTGTATAGGATCTTATATTGAGTATTGTGCAGGCTTGTGAGCTCATGAAGGATCTCAAAATGACAGTTTTTACACCACATTTGTTTTCTTGATCTGGGATTGATTTATTATCAGGCCCAACAAGTCGTGTTGTAGTGGACTGTTGATGGCATATGCAGTTCCTGGGTCTTTTTCAAGAACTTCCATCTCTATATTCTCAGGACAAATAGAGCAAGTTCATCATCTGAGATAATGCAACCTATAACAATACATTCTCCTATTACCTTCTTACTTATTTAACAATAAAACTCCTTGAACTCTATGGTATTGTGCTTTTTTTTTTTTTTTTTTATCTGGGGTTATATATATATATATATATATCCATCCATCCATACATACATACACACATAAATATCGAGGAAAGAAGAAAGGAATTGTTTATTGTAAATTGTATGGTGTCCATGTAAACACTTGTTCTGATCATGACATTCTTGATGATCCCGTTTTCTTCATCTAAATCATTTGTGTTTGACTCACGGCCACGGGCCACATCCGGCCCAGGCCCGTGAGATCCTCTTTTACATTATTTTTATTAATGGCCCTGCGATATGGAGCGCAGGTAACATAAAAAACAGATCCCACAATGCACCTCCTTCATTTAGCTCATGGCTCAAACTTTGTGCATGTTTGGTGGCTCATATCTGTGTGAGCAGCTCTCCTCAGTGATGAAAAACGTAGATGAACTTGTAGCCAAAAAAAGAAGCCAGGCGTCCATCTTTAATAAAACGACATAAGACGAAAGAAAACTGTAAGATTTGATTTGTTAAAGCGGACATTCTATTTCTATTTATATTTTGTTATAAAGCATGTTCATATTTTAAATTTGTGTAATTTCGACATGATATATTTTATTGAGAGCAAAATTTTGGGGATATTTTAGTGAGTTTATAAAAAAAACCTTTTTAAAGGGAGTAGAGTCAAGAAAGTTATACAGAGGATTAAAATACATAAACAGATTTTTAAAAAGGGTCACATTTAGGGATATCACCGCTAGTACCCTCAGTCTGGACTTAACCGTGCTTTTTTCCTAGTCTTTTTAAAATATGTTACTGTCCTTTAAATTAAAAGCAAACCAACTTCCTACCCTCCTTGCGAACAAACACTCAGTCCAGACTACAGTTCACACTGATAGGTCAGCCGTGTTTCCATCAGGGTTTTGAAGTGACACGTAAGAAAAGTTTGATGGAAACACCAACATTTAAATAACTTAATGTGGTGGTTTTTGACTTTTCCAAAAAAATCCTGTGCCAGGATGGAAAGATGGAAACACATTTGCCAAATGAGTTCTGATCTGAGCGAACCTATTCCACCATTTCTGTTTGTTACAGCCAGGCGTAACGTCAAAATCTGATGAAATTATGCTTTACGTATCCTGGTTGATGTGCTTCAAACCTTTAAATGGAAACATGGCCACATTGCATTTTATTTTTTTGTCACATGCTCAAAATATTAGAAGAAAACAAAGTAATATATACATGTCTATCAATAAAAGAGTCACTTTGACAAGCCGATTTTTCACCTCAAACAAAGAAACAAAATTAGTTTTGCAGCCCAATTGCCCAATTTGAGGTTTCTTCAAGTTGACTTGAACATCAGAATTGGACTTAAAGGTGAGAGATTAAACAAGCAAAATAAGAATTTGTACTTTTGAAATATCTCAGTGATGGTATCCACAACAATGCATCTTGTTTGTGCAAGTAACTGTAAGATTTTTAGCATTTTGCTGCAGCTATAAAGCATAAAGAGAAGCTCCAACAATCACCCTTAAATAAAATGACTTAATTTCTCTGGTCTTTTGTAAACTAACTGACACATGCACTTTTAGAGTGGTTTGCTAAGATAGTGCAGAAGAACCCATCAGCGATTATGTCTGCTTCACAGAACATTTAACTTTAATTGGAAAGATGTAATAATACACAGGAAGAGCAAGTTACTACAGGCTTATATGTATAGATGTGTGTGGCAGAAAGTCATAAAATACGGTTTAAACTGGCTGCACTACAGGACTGTGGACCTTTGGACCAAATCTAGGAAATTATTCAGAATATCTGAATAATCTTTAGAAACTATTTTAATCATTTTCATTATTATTTTGCAGCACATGGGACAATATCCATTCTTAATTATGATTAAGAATGGATATTGATAATGGTAGACGTTCAAATCATGCTTTATTACTTGAATGTGTCCAAATATCAATATGAGATTGTCTTGTGATTGTTAGGCAAAACTATACCATAATACTTATTTGATCATTTTTAAAGTCATTCTTCTTCCATGAGCCCTTAAGACCATTCAGAAGGAAAACCTCCTAAGTGAAGACATATGATGCTTTAAATCTCTGGAAACAAGCCCCCTTAAAAATGAAATACTCCCATTAAACAGGAAGTTATTCAGTTTTAATGTAACTTTCTATCATGTGGATTCTACAAAATAATGGCTG